>JAOTQJ010000011.1:15771324-15783688 GCA_025642045.1 Solanum sejunctum | reverse complement strand
GGAGCTCAACTTGAATAAAATGCACATTTGGTCCTAAGCTTTTCCCAAATTGGACCAATTAAGGATTTACGATTAAAATTTTTTTTTTTTTAAAAAAATTTCACTTGGTCTAAACTAAAATAAATACTTAAATTCCGAATTGCTCGAAATTTCCAATATTCGTCCACATTTCACAAGCATTTCAATTGCTGGAATTTTTGGGTTCTAACAGAGGGAACCAATCCTCATCACGAATTTTGATGTTGCATAAGAGAAGTCAAAAAATGAAATTTGTTAGGTTTAAATACTATTTTAAATGTTAATTTTGATGTCATTCTTTTGCTGGGACAGAGAAGAGAGACGAAGAACTTCACCCTAGGATTATTTCTTTCTTATTTTCTTCTTTAAATACATTCTTTGAATGTTGCTTAGACTAATTATGCATTTGTGACAAACAATGAGTGGCTAATCTCATATTCTGGGATTGTAGCCATAGATTATTTTCAAGACTTCATTTTCTATGATTTATGAATGGGTTTTCTCTTACTTACTCTTATATTCTCTTAATCTATATTTCATAGTCTGGCTAACCATGAAATACACTTATTATCTACCTTGAATTCGGAAGATGTTGAGGAGATAGAATACAGTGCACACGGAGCTTGTTTGTTCTAAGAAACTTGAATGATTTATATATGAGAGACTTGTGACACCTATTCATATACCTTGCTTGGTTAATAAAATAAGATAATAGATTTAATACATTTTCATTGATCATGCTTATCCTTGCTCAACGAGAATAGACAAGTAGAGGTTCGAACACCATGCTTGATAAATTAAACCCTGTAGATTAGTAATTAGAAGACCCATGAATAATCATAGGAATTGAGGCTAGAACATATTTTGAAATGATTATAGTCCTGGAATCTCACTTAATTTGGTAAACTCTCAGCAAAGTAATTGATCATTGTTAGTTAATTTTAATACTTTAGTAGAAATAATCATCATCTTTTCTTGCACAACACACATTGCATAATTCTTCTTTTGATAATAATTAAAAGCTAACTAAAGTCTTTGGCTTTATGATCCTAGCTCTCTAAGAGTCACTATATTACTTGAGAAGACCGCATACACTTGCGTGTACTAGGAAGCAATACGTTTTTGACATCATATGCAGATTGAGTAAAATAAATAAATGCAAAGGAAATGCTAGAATAAAAACACAAACTGAGGTTATGAATAAGAATAGAAAAGATATGCACATGAGTGTAAAAGAACAAACAAGACCTAAGAGCGAATTAAGCGATCATAAACCTAAAAGGTACATCCGTGCACAAGTTAAAGCTAAACTAAGGATAAAAGAATCAAGTGAAACTAATATATTTCATAAATGTCAATAGTTTCCAGCTTTGAATAGGTTAAAGCCTAAAGATCAGACCTCAAACTGTGGATGAGTCTCCCAATTGTAGAATGTCAATAAATCAGACTCGTAAGGTTTAGCGTAGAGCTCAATCCTCGAACAATGCATGTTATCTTTTCATAAATACAATGATAATATCAAAGAGGCTAGACACAGTTTGTTGACCCCGTATAGAAAGATGTGTCATCAAATCAAGAAGTACAAAGCCCAAACCTTGAATCGTAGACAAATTCTCTTGATAAATCATTCCAAAAATGGCGAACCTAAATTAAATCACTCGAGAGTTTCACATGTCAACCATCATCATAAAAGTCTCTACAGATTGTCATTTACTCCTTTATAATAAACACAACGTACTTGAGGGCACGACATAATTGATGAATTTGTCCATACGAGCCTAAAAGAGTTGTCAGAGATGCCCAAGGAAAGGAGTACGGGGATTACGAGTAATAAGGCTTCGAGCTGAAATACTGCCTACCTACGATTATCTCTATTAGACCTAAGTCTACTATATCAGTCTATAGGGAGCTAACCTGTCTAGTACAATATCATAAAAGAGTAAATAAGGCCTATCGACACTGAAATATTGCAAATCTATGGCAATACTAGCCTAAGCTTAAACTATGGCCAAACATTCTTTAATATGATATAAGGTCAATACAAGCAACCGAAGATGCTAGAAAATTCAATTATAGCAATTTACATACTTAGTCAAAAATATGAATTATATTAAGCATAGCCTACTAAATTAGTTTTTCGCCCCAATATTTATATAAATTCACATATCCAAACTCAATTAAAAAGAAGGGAAGTTATAGCCTATCTATAGGCCAATTACATGCGCTCCAAAATGACAATGCTGAAACTTTTTCCTTTTGTATGGCCTCTAAACACTGTCTCTCTATTAAAAATAAAATCATAACATCATTATGATTGTTTTGACACTAAATTTGCAAGAAATAAAGACGGATCAACTTTAGAGGCCAAAACAAAAATCTAAGACCCACGTCAGAAATTTTAAAATTGACTCTATAAAAAGGTTTAAAATAGTTTTTCGAACTTATGTACCAAAATGGAACACAATGTGGGACTAAAAAACCATAGAAAATCAGTCATATAATAAAAATTCAATTTAATCTAAGATAATATATCAAGACAACAACTAAATCAAGATTTTTTACCTCAATGGAGCCTTGTCAACAATTTTTGACCACCACACTTTGTTGTCAGGGAGATTCCCGTAATTTAACCTTTTGAATCACTCAATTTGAAGCTCTATAACTCAAGATATTCAATTTTGAATATTGATTTTTTTTTTAAAAAAAGGCTTTCTTATAGGTTAGGCTGCACCAAATTTAGTGCACTGATAGATTTTTTCTATTTTCAAAGTCTTCAATGGGGTGTTCAGAATTTGTTCTAAACTCCATGTGCGCAAATAAACTATGCTACTCGTAATGGGTTCAACTCTTTTGATCTACCCACTTAGGCAGTCTAGCACCCTTAGATTTCGCATTTTTTCGCTTTAATCTAGTTCAATACTTAGCCAATAACTACGAATTTAGGATAATACAAGTGTGTACAATAACAAGTCTCAACTTTGTATTAAACTCGTGCCATAAAGAAAGCACACAAACACTTAGCCTTACAAAATTCGTCTAGGCCAAATCTACCTAAGATTAATTTGCCTGTGCCTTTAAATAGGTCACAACTCCCTGTCAGATATCAGTCACATGGTACACTTTTCCATTGACATTCCCAACTAATAGGTCACAATTAAATTCAAATTTACAAGCCTTATATACAATGCTAACAAGCCTACAACAGCCAGTAACTGCAAAAATTGCCCAATTACCCACACATGTGCAGGCCACATACATATAGCCTTAAAAAATCTGACGCCCAAAACACTGCCTTAGTTGCCCAGCTTTGTGCCTGCCCGTGCTTGCGCCATGCCTAGGTCCTGCCTTGCACAACTTTACATTGTGGTCCAGTTCCCTGAGTCATTATCCTTATCCAACACTTAGCCTCAAACTTGTTTAGCCACGATCATGTCAAAATCCCACAGTTGCTTTTCCTTAGCTTTGCCTAGCCTTGTCATGCCTTAACCATGTCTTGCTTACATGCCCTAGCCATGTCAATGCCTAGGTCTAGGTTTTCCTTCACTTAAACTTAACATTGATTGAAGTCATTGGGCTTGGTTAGGTTCATCATAGCCAAGACTAAGGGAATCAAGCTGAGGGTTTGACACGATCCTACTAAATTCCACGTTTCAAACTCAACAACGCAATCGAAATTTCTATACGAGATCATTTAGACAAAGGTTATTTTTAACTAAATTCCACCTAGAGGTTTGAAATGAGTCTAGAAGCCTCATGAATTGAATAAAAGGTCGTTATAGACCAAACTCGATGTTCTGGAGCTAACCGCGCTATTAGAATTTTCATTCGAACATGATTTTTAAAAATGTTGACCAAAGTTAACTTTAGGCTAAATTTCAAAAGCTAAAAGGCTAGATGATTTAAATTCACACCGAAAGCCTTGAAACTCAAGCCGATCACACTTTGAGCCTAAGATGGCCATTTTGAGGCTAATGAAATTGTCAAAATTTTATTTTGAGGCCATTTACCCGCATATTGATCGAAGTCAACATTTCAAGTTATGAAAACCTTAAAACATGAAAAACTGCATAAAATCTAAACGAATGATTAGTTGATCAAACTATCCACGCCAACGAGTCATAAATGACTTGAGGTTGCTATTGAAAAACTCTAATCGAGGAACAAGATGCATTAACACAAAAATGATATGGAAGGTCATTACAAATATATAAAAGGCTAACTATTTAGCACTATTATTGATTAGTAAATTCTTATAAAATTATGTGTATGTAAAAGATTAAAACGATATAAGATTATAAATATTTAATTCTTTTTAAAAAAATATTAAGATATATGAATTACTAATGTGATGCCTTAAAATATTCTAATATTTTATCTTTATTTATAAACTATATCTTATCCTTATTTATAAATTATAATTTACTCATTTTATTATAATTATATAAGAATTGAAGAAATTTTAATAATTTTCACAAATTATAGAACTTTTATTTTATAAAAAAATTTCAAATCATGCCGCCCTAACTGAATGACGGATAGATAATTGCGGATTCAAATGAATCCACCTCATCAAAAAGCGTCGAGTATTCCAACTACCCACATAACGACGTGGTGTCTTTACACCCAATGCTTTCCTGCTCTCTGATAACTTACGCTTGGTGCGTACTGGCCATAACCTTCTCATGAAAAAAATGAATCAACTGCCCTCCCTTTCTCCAATGCATATCACCCGGCTTACGTTAGTGAATGCCCTGAACCCATTTATGGCGGGAAACCCCTTAACCGTTTAAATAGAAGTATTTATATGTTCAATTTGTCTTCTCATTGTTTTTGTCATTTCTCTGTAAAATCAACGAGCACATTTATATACAAATCCATGGGTTCCGGGTCGAACTCTTTGATGTGGTTTAGGAAGGGTTTGAGACTCCATGATAATCCAGCTTTGGAGTATGCAGCTAAAGGGTCCAAGTTTCTGTACCCTGTTTTCGTGATTGATCCACACTACATGGAGCCTGATTCCACTGCATTCTCTCCGGGTTCCTCCAAAGCCGGGTTGAACAGGATACAGTTTTTACTCGAAAGTCTAGTTGACCTTGATTTGAGTCTCAAGAAGCTTGGTTCACGTTTGTTGGTGCTCAAGGGCGATCCTGGTGAGGTCTTGGTTCGCTGCTTGAAGGAGGTATAACTTGGATTTCTTCAGCTTATGTGGCTATTTAAATTTGTTCAGTTTAATGTGTAAATTGCATATGGGAGTTACTATTTTGGTATGCAAGTAATAACTTGAAAAAGTTGGAGCTCGAGTCAAATTCAGTATTTAAAGTGCACGTATACCTTCTAATAGTATTTTCATTTGTCTTTTAAGTTTTTAATACATGTATAGAGTCGACTATCGGACATTAAGTGCTTACAAATTGCTAGGGTTCCTAAGCTACACTTAGTAAGGAGCATTTCGTGAAATACTTTAGTCTTGTCAAGTGCCGAACAAGTTGTTTTTGGTGTTTCATATGGACATGATTTTGCAAATGAAGCACCGCTGTGACAGTTACAGCCTCGATTTAGTTATCAACATACGGAATATAAGTTGATAAACTTCAGTACAAGAAAGTGATTTCTCGAGTTTGTGAGCTATCAAAATGTGTATTGCCATGTGATTCAGGGTTTATAACTGATTCTGTGTGCTGAAAATGTTATATATGTTCTCCGTGCTATTTGCTAATATTGGAGCAATTGTTTAAGGTTCAGATATAAAATATGTTTGTCAATAGAATTTTACATCTTAAGTTGGACATGACAGTTTAGATAATGTTATAATTTGTAGATTTTTTTACGGTTCCGTTGTAGCAGTTTGCCCTTTTAAGTACTCTGCTTCATGTCTGGGATATGGCTAAGCTATTAGATCTACTTATACGCTGTTGGTTAGTTATACAATTGGTCAGTATTACTTAAGAAAGTTCGGTCATGCCTATGCTTTGATGTCTTGGAAAACCATGAAACTTTGAAACTAGAGTTAAGCTGTTGATCGATCCGCACTGTATGCTGTGAAAGATGATGGTTCCTTTTACCGTTTTCTTTTCCTCTTTCAAATTGCATTTCACTAATGTAACTTACAAACATTGTTTTCTTATTTTGATAACCAATTCATTTATTAGCCATTGATTTGCGTAACCCTTGGCACAATTTTCAGTGGAGTATAGGGAAACTTTGCTTTGAGTACGACACAGAGCCCTACTATCAAGCTTTACATGAAAAAGTCAAGGTAAAATTTCTTTTCAATCTGAGGAAATATTTGAGTACTTAAAGGGTGCTTAAGGCATATTCTAGATGGTGTTTCTTAGTTGATTAGATAAGTACTATATTAAGAAGTCTTTTTATTCACATTCTGAATGATTTGGTGCTTGTCTAAAGAACAATTATATTTGCTCCACAGAGCTATGCTTCTGTAACTGGCGTAGAGATTTTCTCTCCTGTGAGCCATACCCTCTATAATCCTGCCGATATAGTACAAAAGGTAAGTGCATTAGCATGTGAGTTTTGAAAATCTCAGAGGATCAGTTTGTTTCTTCTCCAATGAGAAAATATGTTCAAGGAGAATAGGACTGTCTTCTGTTTCTTTGTTGAAGAAAGCGATCAGTGGATTTTCAGATAATTAGATCTATATTCTATTTGAATAATTTGTATTTGAATGTCTGCAAAGAATGGTGGATCCCCACCTCTGAGTTACCAGTCTTTTCTTAAACTGGCTGGGCAACCATCTTGGGCATCAATCCCTCTTTCAACGACAATATCTTCAGTTCCTCCTATTGGAAATATTGGAAGTTTTGCAGTCTCAGGAGTTCCAACTGTCAGGGAACTTGGTTATGAAGATTTAGGAGAGGTATGCTGTTACTAGATTTCCATTGAAGTCCTTCAGGTAACGTCTTACAAGAAATTTTGCATGCAGGATGAAAGGACTCCTTTTAAAGGTGGAGAATCGGAAGCACTGAAGAGATTGAGAGAAGCAATTGCTAACAAGGTGCCTTTTAATGTTTGGCATACAAGCTTTAGCCCCATGCTATAGAATAACACTAATATTTTCCATTTTGGTACAGTATCTTTGGCTTTTTCACCAATTTTCTAGTAATAAAAAAAATCACGAGAAGAGTAACGCATGTAGTTAGCGCGTATAGTATAGTCTGTGAGTTTACATATCATATTGTGTTGCCTTTCCTTGTTTATTCTCGATCTTTGTAGCTTAGACGAGGGTTCCCAGGGAACAGTCTCTCTACCTCTATGAGGTAGTGGTAAGGTTTGCGTACACTCTACCCTCCCCAGACCCCACTTGTGGGATTCCACTGGGTATGTTGTTGTTGTTTTTAGTAATAAAATGAATCGCTCGTTTTTCCTGCAGGAATGGGTGGCAAATTTCGAGAAACCCAAGGGTGATCCAACTGCATTTCTAAAACCAGCAACAACTGTTTTATCACCACACTTAAAGGTGAGCAGCGCATAGGCTGGATAGATTAGTAGTTACTGCTCCAAAATGTTCTGATCTCTTGCCTTTCCAATGCTTTTGGAAGTTTGGTTGTCTCTCTTCCAGGTACTTCTACCAGTGCATTCAGGACATTCTGAAACACGTTAAAAAGCATACCTCTCCACCTGTTTCTCTTCTTGGACAGGTCAGTTTGCTTGTTGTTAATGTTCAGAACTCAACAGTCAGCACCCTAGTGATTTGCAATTTCAACTACTGCAGTTGTTATGGCGTGACTTTTTCTACACAGTTGCCGTTGGGAGTCCTAATTTTGATCAGATGAAGGGTAACAGAATATGCAAACAGGTGCTGAGGGGAATCTTTTAATTGATTTGGAGCATGTTCCTCAGTTCGATTTTTTGTCGTTTTGCTTTTTCATCTGCAAAATGCTATTGCTAGGTTCCTTCTTATCATTGTCTTTATGAGTTCTTGTTAAGTATCATCTCTTGTATGAAGTGTCATAAAATTTGCACAAATAGAAGTACAGAAGAACTTTTGAGTGTATCAATACCTCAAGATCATGCAGAGGACTTGATGGGAACTTCTTCTTGTTTGTCTGAATTGATGATTTAATTTATCTGAAAATTGGGAGTGAATTGATGATACTCACTCCAGCGCTTGAGTCACAACCTCCCAGAACTATCTGGAGGATGTTGCCTAACTTGCCTTCTCCAATTTTTTTTTCCACTCTTAGTTTGGTTCCTTTCACGTTCTTGACCATCCCTCTTCAAAAAGATTATTTTGGTAAACTATCTTTAAGACAGCATTTTACATAATGTTATATTGTGCTATAAGTACTCGATGACTGTGCTTATTGTCCTCGATAGTACATGTGCTACCTCTTTTATGGAAAGTGGAAGCTAGATGATTCTGTTGATGAAAGCCTTATAATTTGTTTTTGATATAAGGTTATATATTTTTCTGTTCGCCTAATCTTTTAGTTATTGGTGTGTTACTATGTATTTATTAAACAACTTCTTATGTTGTAACAATTGACATTTTATTATATTTGGCTTATCTTATTTGGACCTCAGTTTTCCTCCAATTATAACTGTCTACCTTCCAACAGATACCTTGGAAGAATGATGATGAATTACTTGCTGCTTGGAGAGATTCCAGGACAGGGTTTCCTTGGATTGACGCCATAATGGCCCAGGTTAGATAACTAGACTTTACTATCACTGTGTATACTTGAGAGATACTTATTAGTGTTTTTTTCGTTCTGATTTGAGGATTGTTAGTGTATCTGATTTCTTTTCTCAATTTTTTAGCTTCAAAAGTGGGGTTGGATTCACCATCTTGCTCGGCACAGTGTCGCATGCTTTTTAACTCGTGGGGATCTGGTAAGTCACTTCAAGACTTAGATAAATTTATATATTTTTTTTGAATAATTTCTCCTTTTTTATGGTTATTGTTGTGTGGATAGTTTGTGCATTGGGAGAGAGGACGTGATGTTTTTGAAAGACTGCTTATTGACTCTGATTGGGCAATCAACAATGGGAACTGGTTGTGGCTATCATGCTCTTCATTTTTCTACCAGGTAGTTGTTAATCATAACTATGTTGTTTATGAGGAACTTTATTCCAAAGATCCAATTGTATGAAATTAAGCTGTTGAATGAAACATTGGTCTTTTACTTGCTCCGATATAAAACTTCAAGAATAATCAGGTGTTTTCAAATGTTAAGAAAAATTAATCAGGTGATACTAAATGCTTCTCCCTAGAAGTGCTCTTACTTTACATTTTCCCATGTCTCAATCAGTTGTCCTGGATCACCTCCAACATTCTGAACATTGTTGTTGTCCTAACAGTATAATCGGATTTATTCACCAATCTCATTCGGAAAAAAGTATGATCCTTCCGGGAACTATATCAGGCATTTTCTTCCTGTTTTAAAAGGTTTGCTGATGAACTGATTCTCCTATTGATACAACTCTTTTCCATGGTTCTCTTATACTATCGAATCAAAATTCAATGACAGATATGCCTAAGGAGTACATATATGAGCCTTGGACTGCTCCCATAAGTGTCCAACGTAAAGCAAAATGCATCATTGGCTTAGATTATCCCAAACCAGGTCAGTTGTTTCTGTTTCTTGCAGTAAGGTTCTCTATCTCACATTCAAACTTGTTATTTTCTATGCCTTCTGTATTTATATATTATATGCATGTATATGTTCTTTCCTATGATACACATGTTATGTTTTCTCATTCATTTTAACTCAGCAACATAGATTTGACTCTTATCTCTTTCATTTTATTCAAAAATGCGTAAAACGATAGTGTAGTCTCAAGGTTCCACATTGTAGTAATTGATTCATTATTTGTTGATTCGGCCACAGCATACATGTGAAATTGAATTCTAGTAGACTTTTGGTGTCAAGATCTTGAAAAAAGTTTAATCCAGTTAGTGTGTGATGAATTTTTCACGATCTGTTACTTATTCTTGATTCCTGCTGCCATGCCATGTGACATTCTAAACAACTTTGAGCAACTACATTTCCATTTCCTAATAGATGGATCTATAGCTTTGTGCTCTTTGTATGAATGAATTGTAACTTCTGGAAATGTGCATATATTGATTCAGTTTTTCTTTTTACCAGTAGTTTCCCATGAATCTGCAAGCAAAGAATGTCGGATGAGACTTGGTGAAGCATATGCATTGAACAAAAAGCTGAATGGGTGGGTCAGTGAGGAAGAATTGAACGAGTTAAAAAGAAAAGTAGACAAAGAATCTACAACTCAGGATTCTGTTTCCGGGACGAAAAAACAAAAGTTAATTGACTAAGACTATGTCATTGAAACCACAGGTGTCTACAAGATCCGCAGGAACCAGCATTTTATAGGAACTACGAAAGAACATTCTCCTTTAAAGTGATGCCACTGGTGGTGACTTAGATACCTTAACTCAAATAGTGTTCAAATGTAGGAGTCTTATCTAGTAGCATGTATGTCCGGAATCAGGAGATTAGAGTTAACATACTGAGAGAAGGAGAATGTGTGTGTGACAAAATTGAGAAGCACACATCTGGTATGTTTTAATATTTAGACTGAATTAGATCATTGAGATATTTTAATAGTGACAGACTGAAAGAAGAATGTGTGATATGCCCCTGTTGTTCAGTGACGATGTCACTGCTCAGAAAACATGATACATTTTAGATCTCTTCTACTCTAAATTATGTTTTGATTGTTGATAGGGAATGAGTCCTTTCATTGTCTTCCTTCTTTTTTATGGGAAGAAAATGTGATTTATACAAGTGAAATATAGTATGTTTCATTCGAATTAATCGTTAAGGATGATTCTACGTAACATGCACCATCAGTGATTTCTATAAAATTAAAATAGTGAGCTCATGGCCCATTTTATTACCATCAGTGATTCATAATTGAAATGAAAAAGTTATTTTCTGTGTATGAAAAATTGACATTGATTAAATTAATGACGTTGCAAAGGTTAATTTATGCCTGAACTCTTTACATTTGCAAGCTTGAGGTGGGATGTTTGTCCTTGAACTTTCACTTCCTTAATTATTCCAAAAATTTATGTTTTCATTCTTTAGGTTATATTGAAGTCACTCCCAAATCATAACTAATTAATCAGTTAGTTGGAAATTAGATAGTCAAATTTAGTTAGTTAAATCTTCCTTTTAGTTACTTTCTATTAGAAAGTTAACTTTTCTGTTTTGCCCTCTTGCTCAACTGGATACAGCTGGAACACAACTGTCATATATACTTCATAGATTATGAATGAAAAGCAGAGAATTCTATTTTCCCTCAATTCAATTCTGATTTGTCTAATTTTTCTCTTATGACTTCCTCTGCCATGCTTGATTTCTCTTAGAGTATGGGTTAACTGAGCTAACTCATTGCATTCAATTGTCTTCTGTTCTTCGTTTCTCTTCTGGATCCATGTTCATTCTTTAATTTTGTTTTTACATCAACACAAATTTACTTCACTTCGTCATTAAGTGGACTGCATAGCCAATTAAAGATATGGATCCACGGCAACTGATGCAAATGTTTTAACAACAGAGGGAATCAACACTCCGAATGTTAACAATGACACAAACAGTGCATTGTATATACATCCCTCAGACAGCCCTGGGAGGATGCTGGTTCCTGTGCAATTCGATGGAGCAGTATATCATTTGTGGAGAAGAGGAGTCCTACGATCCCTATCAGTGAAAAACAGATTGGGTTTCACTGGAAGCTGTAGGAAATCAGATGTGAACTCACCTCAGTTTCGTCAGTGGCAAAGGTGTGACGACATGGTAACTTCATGGATTTTGAACTCGCTAATTAAGGAGATTTCAGATAGTGTGGAGTATGTTTGTGGAGCTTTGGAAGGAACTGGAAGATAGGCATGACCAGACTAATGGGTCAAAGCTATACCAAATCCAAAAGGAAATTAATGATCTCACACAAGGAGTTTTGGATGTCACTGTTTACTACACAAGGATGAAGAAACTATGGGAAGAGTTGAGCACTTTGAGTTTGAAGGATTAGTGCAATTGCTTGTGAGTCTGCGTTGCCAAGGATGGCGTGCATAAGGCAGAACAATATAGACGTCTTATTCAATTTCTCATGGCCTCATGTGAACCCACTCCTATCTATGGGACAAGCTTTCACCTTGCTGATCAAAGAGGAGAAACAAAGAGAATTTGGACCATCTAGTCGGATGCCCATAGAATTAGCCTCACTAAGTGTGAGTTCTTTCAATAACAATGGAAAGGGTCCAATGGGAAAACTTTTTAGAACAAACTTCCAAAACAACAATTATGCAGGTGGCACCAGCAATCTGGGAAACAACAACAATATCATGCAGGAATCAATTACT
>JAOTQJ010000011.1:15742813-15758204 GCA_025642045.1 Solanum sejunctum | reverse complement strand
TGACATGAAGAAAAAGTGGACAAGCTGGCAAGTGAAGAATTGTGTGTAGAGTTCAAGGAGAGAGTAGTCACTCCTATCCAAATTGTATCCTACCGTTCCTTAAACCTACACTAAAAGTTTAACAAAGTCCTTTGAGATTTCTATCCAAATAAAGTTGAGTCCATGTTGATTGAAAATATGGACAAGTATGTGGCGTGACATTTGTTTTCATAAGATATTCTATTGTGGGTATGAGTGTTTGTATTTTTGTCCTATACTTCGTGAGTGTTTTGAGACATTTCTATCTTTGTGAGTATAAGTAAGTTGATTAAGTGGTGATTTTTAAAGATTTCTAATTGAGTCAAGTGAGCATGTAAAAACAATTAATGAGTTGAGTCACTTTTTAAATTTGAGTTGTTGTCATTTAATGATTCTTAATTCTTGAAAATGTAACATGAGGATGAGGGGTTTCTTTTGTGAAAAGTTTGTATAAGGACTATTTGTTAGTATCAATCAAAGTCATGATCATAAGCCTTATTTAGAATGGAAGAGTGTTGTGCTTAACTTGATTGCCC
Organism: Solanum sejunctum; assembly: GCA_025642045.1. Taxonomy (NCBI): domain Eukaryota; kingdom Viridiplantae; phylum Streptophyta; class Magnoliopsida; order Solanales; family Solanaceae; genus Solanum; species Solanum sejunctum. The sequence goes on along the minus strand of JAOTQJ010000011.1, from coordinate 15,757,650 downwards.
CTTATGGTTTTGATTTTATTTTTCTTGAGGACAAGAAAGTTATTAAGTTGGGGGTATTGATGAGTGGGTAATTTTCATTCATTTGGAGCCTTATGATTTTGTATTGTTAATCTAAACACTGAGGTTAATTATCATTTGAACTTTGATATTTCAGCTATTTGCGGTTTATATGGAGTTTTGATTAAAAAATAAAATTTAAAATAAACATGGAGCTAAAGTAGAAAATTTATATTTGGCAGCATCTTTGTACTCTGCAAATGTGGAATAGTGCAGACTTGTCTATTGCGAACGCGAAAAATTCAAGTGAACACACAGTATATTTCAGTTGTAATTCGTGAATGCAGTAAATCCATTCGCAAACGGGAGTACACCAATCAATCCAAACTAATCACAAATTCGTAAAATCCAAATAATGATTCAAAGCTTGAAGTTTTTCAAAGGCTATCAGTGATGAATCATGGCTAATATAGTTTTAAAAATTTGAAATTTCTAATTGCGCGTACAAATTTGTATAAATTTTGGGTCTTTATATTCTTTTTTTTTTGTTGAAAATCATAAAACATGGATGACAATTGATTTGAAAATATGAATATTTAAAAATAATTCTTTGGATGATATGAAGAAGATGATGAGGAGAAATCACGAATGTGAAAGGAAAAATGATAGAGAATGAAGGATAAATATTAATCAATAGAGACTAGGATTGTGTATCGGGTGATTCAGTTCGAATATTATCAGGTTTACTTATTGATTATTAGTTTGTAGATATGCTAAACTGTTAAGGAACCAATAAGATATCGATTTATGGGTTATCGATTTATCAGTTATTAACCTTCATTGATTCGACTATCGGATAAACCATTAACAATTATAAGTTTAAGACTTAATTATAGATATACACTGGATGTGCAACTTTGAACTCACTCTAGATGTACGTATTTTAGATTTTTTAAAAATGCAGAAGTTTTAAACCAGTTTCCAACTTTCCTTACGTTAACAAGTTGCAGCCTTGTTGGCTATAGCAACTTTCTAGTGGCTATCAATAAGCAACAATACTTCCAACAATGGTATCCTTCAATCATTTACAACTTTTTAGTGGCTATTAACTTTCCACTTTCTAGTTGTAAGTTAATCTTACAAGGCTGCAACTTCCAGTTTACAACTAGAATGTGCAAAGTTCTGCACTCTTATTCCTTACAAGGTTGTAGCAATATAATAAATTAGCAGATTGGTATCGGGTTATCGGGTCCTCTAATAACAAAATTCTACAACCTGAATCGATAATCGATAATCCGTTAATGTTTTTGAATAAACCGTTAACCGACCCAATAACCCGACTCAATAGTCCAATAAATTGAAAATCGGTTCGGGTTAATGGTTTGACCCGAATTTCGCATAGCCCTAACAGAAACTACAAAAGAGAGAATCGTTGTATCATTTTTTATTTTCAAGGAACTGTTATATTTAATTAAAAAATTCTATTATTATAAATAATACTCTCTCTACCCAATAATAATCGTCCACTATTGACTTGGCACATGAATTAAGAAACAATAAATGATAGAGGTAATTTTATCCAATTACCCTTTGAATATAATAAATACAATGTTTTAAAATTTAATAGGAAAATAACTATAATTAATTATCAGAGTAAATTAGGAAGTAAGTTCGTAATTATCTCTTGATTGCATAAAGTATACAAGTATTACTCTCTCCGTCCATACTTGTTCCTTATACTACTTTGGAATGTCCAACAATATTTGTCTACTTTATAAAATCAAGAGATAATTTTACACTTAGTTTTTAATTTACCCTTGCCACTGATTATTATCATTTTTCTATTACATTTTACAAGACATTACATTTATTATATTCAAAAGATAATTTGGTAAAATTACTCTTATTATTTACTGTTCCTTAATCTTTGTATCAAGTCAACGAGGGACAAGTAAAGATGGATAGCGGGAGTATTCGATATCTATTTTAGTATAACGGATAAGTAAAGACGAACGACAAGTAAAGATGAACGAAAGGTGTAACAAATATTTTCTTAATATAACATGATGATCGAGGTAATTTTACCAAATTACTCTTTGAATATAATAAATATAATGATTTAAAAAATATAATAAAAAAATGACTATAATTAATGATAAGAATAAATTATAAAATAAAGTGTATAATTATCTTTAATTTTAAAATAAATATTATTGAAAATTTATTTTGAATATAATAAATAAATAAAAATAACGATAAAGAGTAGCAAATATTTTCTTAATATAGAAAAACATGTTTCGTAACTTGCCAAATGCAAAACAAAGGTGAGAGGAAAAGAATAAAGAATACATACCTAACCCGAGCTAGTCAACCTTGGCCGAAGCCTCCGGCCAGTAACCCTTATTTGCCATTTCATTGAGTTGATAAGAACAAGTCTCCATCTCTACACATACGCACACAGGGGTGACCTGAGATCCAACTGAACACACCAACTATGTCGAGAAAACTCTCTCCGCACCTACGAACCTTACGCCTACTTCGATCCACTCCCAAAACCAATTCATTTGCCGCCGCTGCCGCCATATCTTCTTCTTCTCCATCTCCCTCTCCGGCGCCGTTCCGTTCATCGGTCACGTTCTTCCCTCGCCACTTCAGTACCGTATCAGGTGTCCTTTCGTACATCTCTCTACTCTTAACCCTATTTTAATCAGATCTTACGCCTTTTCTTACATCAAGTTACGAGATAGACATTTATATAGTGGAGTCCAACTAGTTTTTGATTGATTTATTGTACTCGCCTTGTTTGATGTTTGTTTCTAGTTAGTTCCTTTTTTTTAAAAAAAAAAATTCTGAATGGACTGTGATGAGTATGGATATTTTTTGTTATGTGGAGCAGAGAATGTTGTTAAGAAAGTGGAGGATATAATGCCCATTGCAACTGGTCATGAGCGTGAAGAGCTTGAAGCTGAGCTCCAAGTGAGTTATCTACCCTGTTTTACTAATTTAGCATTTTTGTGGTTGATGTATTAGGTACATTATTGTGACTAAAAATTACATTTGTTGTGTACTTCTTTAGGGAAGGGAGATTCTTGACATTAACTTTCCGGAAGGTCCTTTTGGTACAAAGGTCAGTGTGGAACAGTGGATTTTCAAGTAACTTTTGGTACTAATACGCATTAGTTATTGGTTGTTGTTTTTGTCACCATTTTTGTTGATCACTCAAATTGTTTTATCTTATGTCCAGGTTAGTTATTCTTATCTGATGCATAATCATTACTATATCATGTAATTGGTCAATCTCTTATTGATACTGATAAGGAGTAATGTGCATTCAGTTGGAAATGTTCGGAAGTAGTAGTTATTTTAGGTGTTCTTTCGAGTGTTAGGTTCTCCTGAGAAAATTCAATTAAAGACGAAAGCGAGTTAGGTGAAATGAGCAGTGAAATGTTTATTCTCATGTAGTAAAATTTGAGCTGTAAATGTGTTTTAGTTTGCAATCCGACTGTGGGAATATGTTTTGGTTTACAACTATTTTTCGAGAAGGATTATTGAGTTCGACCAAGTGTAAGGAAGAACATGGATCAATCTTGCCCCCAGGTTTATTATTATTACTATTATTTTGAATTTTGCTGTTAAATTTTGTGTGGTATTTAAGTGAAGGAGTGTGAAGGGCTGTTCCATCATTCTTCGAATTTTAAAGCTGGAAACAACAAATATAATTGTTTTTTCCGAGAAAGGATCTGGATCAACCTTGCTATTTTGCACTTGTTTACTAGTCATAATTATGTGCTTCCTTCAAGAAAAGATAGGATTGACGAGAAGAGATAGGGGTTTGATGGATGGCAGATTTAACTATTTATACTTTTGTTCATGTTGGTTTGCATGAGAAAGAGTGGTAAATGAGATTATCTTACTTTCTTCTGTTTAATTCTAAAGAAATTTAAAGGGCTGCAACTGCAAAGTTCCCCATTTTAGATTCCTAACCTAACTTCTTCGTGCTTCAACAATTTAGTGAAAGTATGTTTTGAATACTCAGTAACTTTGCTAGTTTCCAAAAAATTATCAACAATTTTGCCCAAATTCCAAGCTAGTTGGTTTTGTTGTATGACTCTTTTATGATTGTTCCCCTCGGTTTAGATAAGTTAATTCTGATACTCAAAACGTAGGAATAATCAAAATCAGGGGGTTATCTAAACCTACAAATCTCTAAATTTTTAACTTATCTTTGCATTGACAATTAAAAAGGCTCTTAGCATCAAAGATAAGGTAAGTGTACTAACACAAGTATGTAATCCTTACCAGTTGGTACGACATATGCTAAGCTTTTGCTTCCACTATGTTTTGTCAATTGTGTTTGGTAATGTGCTATTCCGATTGAGACCTCGCATGCCATTTCTAATAACTTTCTCCATGAGATTTTAGATCTAACGCTTTTCTCTTCTAATGCATCAAAATCGTAGTGTGGCAGCTAGAGGTTGGTGCATATGGAAGTCATACCATCGTAGGCAACCTTTTCTTGTCTTATCATCTATGTGTGTTACTTATAAGTATTGTGGAATGCAATTAATTCTAATCTTATCTAATCTTTAGTGATTATGCATCCATTTTAACATCCTCAAGATTTACTGTCTCGGTAGTAGCTTGATGTTGAGTCTTCATTAATAAGATACTTTAAGTTATAAAAAGAATTCACAATCTTCTTGTGGATATGTTCAGCTCCCTTTTATCACATTTTTGGTCCCATCGTCATTTTACAATTGCTTTCATTTTTGTTGGTTTTCCGTCTAGCACATACCACTCTCATAACACTTGTCATTTTGAGCAAATCCTACTTTAATGTTATACGTAACAACATTCTCATGGAATATTGGACATAAATTTCTGGATTATACGTATTTCAATACTAATCTTGTCTAATCTTACCTTAACCTTATTCTTTTATTGAGCTAAACTTGCAACTTGTATTTCTGTACTAACACCCTAAGAGTTAATTTGGTTTGCAGATAAGTTATATTGGGATTGTACTGTGAAGATTATAATACGATTATTAATAATAATGAGATATCCTAACGGTGTGGCATAGTGGCTAATGAAGTGGGTTGAGAAACATGATATCTCATGTTCAAATCCCGTTAAAGACAAAAAATAGTAGGTGATTTCTTCTCACTATTTTAGACTTAGTGGATAAAGTTACCTGGTACCTATTGCTAGTGGGAGGTGCGGGTTTCATGGAATTAGTTGAGTTATGTGCAAGTCGGCCCAAATGTTACAGTTATAAAAAATATAAATAATGAGATTATTTAGTGAATATACTTTTTCTCGTAGATATTTGGTTCATAGGATCAAAAGTGGGATATAATGAAAGCTATGTATTTGGTTTTACCTGACAAGATTAACTGGGATAAAAGTTTCATTTTTGATTTTAACCTTGATCATTTCTTAAAGGCTTAGAAGAGCTTTTGGGATGTCACTGGTTGTTTTATCTCGAAATCAGTTAATTCGAGCACTATAGTTCCATGTTGAATGTGGTTAAGAATAATACTAAAATCATGGTACAAATAATCATGGTTCAAATTGATGACAAATTTTCAACCAAATAAAAGATAAAATAATCCCCCGTTTTATCTCAAATTATTATTTTTATCCGTGAGTCTCATCACAAAATGGTGCAAAAAATAGTACAACTTTTGATTGGAGGGATTAGAAAAAGCAATCTCCATTTAACTAATGGATTGTTAGTTGTACAAGGAAAAATAGACACATAAATTTATGTCTCCTTGTTGGCAATATAATATAAAAGATGCACTAAATTATGCGAGAGATCACAAACATGTATAAGGTGATAGCAAAAATACTTGCTGAAAGGTTGAAAGATGTAGTGGATATGTTAGTCAACAAATACCTGATTGCATAAAGGGAGACAAATAATGGATTTTGCTCTTATTGCAAGCGAATGTGTGGACTCTAAATTGAAAGGTAATGAACCTGGTGTAATGTGCAAGCTGGAAATTTTAAAAGCATCTGGCCATGTAAATTGGAAGATCCTCTTGAATATTTTAAGACAATCGGCTTTGAAGATATATGCTGTTAAATTAGATTTTGCATCAACACTATTAGGTGGTGAAACTAAATAAATTTGTCATTTACTATATGCTGATAGCATTGTCATTTTTTAACTTCAGGAGTAACAAATAAGATTCATCAAAACAATTTTTTTTCTGTTTGAAGCTACTTCACATTTGAAGGTGAAGTCAGGCAAAAGCAATTGGTTCCCTATTAAGGAGGTGGCATTTGGCAGATATATTGGGTTGTGAAGTGGATAATATGTCCACAGGATCCTTGGGCATATACTGTGGGCCTGCCTTTGGATAATACACATAAGGATGTAGAAATATAGGATGACATTATAAGAGAAAGGAGATTAGCAAGATAGAAGGCACAATACTTGTCCCTAGAAGGCAGACACTTCCTAATCACTTAGTATCCATTTGGTAGGCAGTATGAACAAGAATAGTCCCTGGATTAAAATTTAGTCTAGCCAATCCATTGTTTGATTACTTTATTTAACTTAATCCATGAATTAGTTATATCTTATGTAAGGGTTTAGTTTATCTGTGGAGGGATAACTAATTAGAGGTTTAACAATCCTTGAATAAGACCCATAAATGACTAAACTATCCCTCAATCCCCTCAAATTCTTAATTCTTTTTTCTATTTTATTGTTATGTTTTATATTTATAGATTTGTACTAGTAAATTCATTTAAATAATTTAAGTTACAAATTTTATTTGTAGGTTCATAGTTACATAATACATTAAAAAGATTTTATCATATCGAATTTTTAAATTTTATTTATTTGTGAATTCATATTTACATAATATGAAAAATTGCCATGTCAATTTAATAATTAATTTAGTTGAGTGATTTTTTGTTACAAAGACCTAATTGAGTGATTTTATTGATACAAAACAATGTTCAATGATTTCGCTAGATAAATTCTCAAAGTTGAGTGACTTTTTAAGATATGAAATCTGTATTAAAACCACAACTTGCAATTTCTATGTCTAACGTAGATAGTTTATTCGATTTTACTATTGTTTTACGGTCTTTTTTATTTTAAAAATAGATGGTCTATCTTTATTAAATTAAAAATTGACGTTTTGTGAGTGATCAATTTATTTAGATGGCAATTATTTACCTTCAAATAATCCGAGTGCGAAAATAGCAAACAAGGCGACTAAATTGTTCTTCTCCAAACTAGTTAGAAGGCTACAAACAATAATATTGTCCGACAATTATCTACCTTGATCCAATTACATGAAATAGAAAATCTCATAATAATTCAAGGGTATATTTGGAAAGAAATTTTTTGTAGAACTTTAAACCAACCACAAAATTAGGTGAGAAGCAATGAACCAAACACTTGATAGAAAATAATTTGTGCATTATTAATTCCTACGTTACTAGTCCCTGTATTATTAATTTCTTCGTTACTATTCCATGCATTGTTGATCTTTGTACCAAACGACTCCTTAGTGTTAGATTCACTTCCAACATATGTAACATCACTTTTTCCCTTACCTTCAAAAGTGTTGAAGAAAATGGACAATCTACGGAGGGATTATTTGTGGCATAGATGCAAAGAGATTAAAGATTATAACCTGATCAAATGGGAGATAACCTTGAATAGCAAGGATGGGGCAAAACAACAATCCATTGATGAAGTGGTTGTGGAGATCTAATGAGGGACAAGCTCTATGTAAGAATATGATCAAATGCAAATATGGTTAAGATGAAAAATGGTGCAGTAATGTCTATGTTGCTACTATGGAGTTGGGCTCCAGAGAATCATATTATACTAAAAGTGGGAAGAGCTAAACCCCAAAGTTGGATTACCATTTAGAGACTAATTTATAAATACATGTGGGACATGGCACGTGAACAAAATTCTAGGAGGTGTCGGGAATAAATCGATACCTTTAGAGGACTTCTTCCCCGAATTTTATCATACTATTACAATAACCTAGAGCAAAGATCAAAGATTGCTAGACAACATAAAGATGTGGTCTTTTATTTAGAAGGCTACTAAATGATTGAGAAGTGGAGAGAGTAGCCAAATTGTGGGAAGAAATAAGGGAATTCTTAGACACCAACAATGATCATGATTCAATGAGATGGTGACACAATGAGGATGAGGCTTTCACAATTAGTGGGGCCTATAAAACGGGAAGCAACCAACACATTAGCAACCATCAAACCTTGTGGAGGAAGGTGCGGGGAAACTTAGCACCAACCAGGGTAGTCTATTGCTTGGACTAGAGGACACGTACGAGGGTAGAAGGCTAGTTGGGGTAGAGTGATGTCTTGCCTTGTCAAGATTTAGACTTGTTAGTGCTTGTCGTAGTGCTAGTCATATCCTTGTAGTTCTTGCTGTTGTTTATTGTGTTATGCTTATCGCACTCTTTTGTTGTTGTTGTTTCTTTCTTATAGACTTCACACAACTTTTCTTATTAACGACTATGCTTTCTTTATTGTTTTTTCTTTTATTTGGGTTTGATGCACTTGAGCTAAAGTTCTTTCGAATACAGTTTCTTTAGCTCCACGAGGTAGTGGTAATGTGTGCGTACACTATCCTTGCTAGACTTCACTTAGTGGGATTTCACTGGGTATATTGTTGTTAGAAGGGTGTACTTGACACATGAAGTCCCGAACAAAGAAATGACTATAGTATCTTGGTTTTCATTATGTGGGAAGGCAAGAGACCAGAAATTACTTATTTTTGCATTACAGTTTCCCAAGACGTGTTTGGGCCATATTTCCCAACTTCATAGAAATAAAGTGGACTATGCCAACACATTGCAAACCTATTGAGATGATGGAATAGAGAAGGGGTCAATAAAACATAGAAGGCATGGTGGGGATTAACCTCACATTGCATATGATGGACATTTGGAGAGAGGAATAGTAGGAATTCTGAAGGTACTTCCAATTCCATGCATAAAGTTAAGTGGACCTGTATGATATATCTCTATTTTTTATGTAAAGGGATAGGCTTAGGGGGAACAAAACAACTTCTGGAATATTTTGGATCTCTGTAAGTATTACATTCTCTGTTCCAATTTTTGAAGGTCCCCAACATTACGGAAGAATACAACATTACCCTTTTCGAAAACAGAAGAAGAGAACATGTAGTACCCAGTGGTGTGACCTAGTGGTTGATAAAGTAGTTGAGAACCATGAAGTCTGAAGTTCAAATTTCAGTGAAGACAAAAAGTACTTGGTGATTCTTATTATTTGTTCTAATCTTGGTGGATAGAGTTACCTGGTATTCATTGTTGGTGGTAGGTGGAAGATGTCTCGTGTTATTAGTCAAGGTGCGTGAAAGCTGGCTGGGACACCACAATCATCATAAAAAAGAAAAAAAGAATGTGTATTAGCAATTAAGAGAAAAAAGAATTTTATGTTATAAATGCCCCTAAAGTTGGTAATCTCTACAGTACATTCTCTGCATTATTATTCATTGCATGTCAGTCTTTACATCACCATTCATTCTATAACAATCCCTTCATTATTTTCACCAGATAACCATGCATTTTAATTCCCATGTAACTAGCGTGTGAATCAAACATTCCCTTACTTTCTTAGCATACTCCTCCAAGCCTTTGGCTGGCGTTCCGATAATCCGTTGTGAATATGATAGGATTAATATCTATGAGGTTCTACTTCTGCTTGTTTCTTATATGATGATCACTGAACTAATAGTGCCTTATCATATGTAATGGAGGCCATTTCCTTTATGAGTATGATGTGGTTCAGGTCATGCCTTGTATTTTGCATGCTCTTGGAAATGCTGTTAGACAGAGGTCTTCTCAGCTTCCGTAATTACCTTGTACATTTAGATAGTATATGGTTGCTTTAGTAAACTTTCATTATGCAGTCGATTAGTAGTACTGACCATCTTCTTTTCTCTTTAAAATTTTATCTTTCAATCCTTCACCAGCTGGGAAACAGCCTCTCTACCTTCACCCTACCTCTCTAGATTCCACTTGTGTGATTAGTGAATCCTTCACCAGCGAAAATAAGGGTACATATGTTTGTGAGTATTGACAAAATATGCAAATGGTTTACATCACTGCTATTGCAAATCGTGAAGTCTCAAGTTTCCAACATTTTTTCCATGTGTAGATAATTTTCTCTTTAGACCTTTGGTTCTCTTTGACCATTGGTGCATGCAAGTTTTGTTATTGCTTTATCCGTTAATGTTGATGGCTTGCTAATTACAACTCTTCAAACAAATCTAATTTGTGTGGCTGATGAATGATTCAAGATTATACGTCAGCAGTGACCACATGCTAAGAGATATTATGTCGAGATCACTTATGTTTGTTTTCAGTTACATTTCAAGTTTGATGCATAGAATATGATCAACTCTCTGTATATTTTACATTGCAGGAAGCGCCTGCTATTGTCAAATCCTACTATGATAGAAGAATTGTAGGATGCCCTGGAGATGAAGGAGGTAAGTCTCCATTATTTGTTTGGCAAGTCTCTCCATCATACATTATTCCTCTAGTCAGTTGACTTCAATCTTTTTAGTTGTCTTTTAATATCCTTACTCGTTTTCTATTTTTAATTCAACAGAAGATGAGCATGATGTTGTTTGGTTCTGGCTTGAGAAGGGCAAGCCACATGAATGCCCAGTATGCTCACAGTATTTTGTGGTAAGTACAAAACATCCATTGATTCATAGTTACTCCTGTGGTTTGTTATTGATTAAATCTAGGTGAGTTTGTAGGCTGTTGAAGAATTTGCTAGACATGAATCTGTATTTCCTACTTTTCCAAATCTAGGTTAATTTGGAGGATGTTAGGAATTTTGTAGATGTGCATTCAAAGTTACCAGTTTCAAACAAAAAGAAATCGTAGATGTCAATTTGTCATTGCTGTTGTATTTGTCAAAAATGAGACTCTTTTTTTCCTGAGTTGGCTGTTGCTTCGCTGCAAAGAACTAATTGTAGTTCTCAATTGTCCAAATATGGTGCTTGCTCCATAAATTGAGTTTGTGATTCAGATAGAATGCACATAAGAGGTTCAATTGTATTGGCATAATGATGATTGATGGGGAGCTGGTGGATGATGAGAAGATTATAAAGGAACACATTCAAGACTTTTGTCAAGACCTATTCAGGAAGAATGAAGAATGGAGATCAACCTGGGAGGACGAAGATCTAAAAAGGCTTCCTGATGAAGAGAAAGAGCGTGTGCATAGACCTTTTATATTGAAGAGCTGGAAGTTGTTGTCAAACTTTTATAGGAGATAAGGCTCCAGGCTGTGATGGGTTTAATCTACACTTCTTCCAGAGATGCTGGAGCACAATTAAAGAATGATGTTTGGAGGACAGTGGAAATTTTCCATCAGAAGGTGTTTTTTGTTAGAAGTTTAAATGCCACTTTTATTGCTTTAATACCAAAAAAGAAGGGGTGGTTGAGGCGAAAGATTTCAGGCCTATCAGCTTAAGTGTGTGTAAAATTATTGCTAAACTAAGGCTCAAACTGGTGATTGCTAAGTTAGTGTCAGAACATCAGAATGCATTTATTAAAGGGAGGCAAATAGTTGATGCAGCTTTGGTTGCCAATGCAAGCGTTGAGCTACTAATGAAGTCAAAGAAGAGAGGAGTTGTTTTCCAACTTGATCTTGAAAAGGCTTACGACCATGTTAACTGGTCATGCCTATTAAGTACTCTGAAACAGAAGAATTTTGGTGATAAATGGATTGAATGGATCAGTTACTGTATATCTGTTGTGAAATTCTCTACATCAATATATGGGAGTCTACATGGTTTTCTCAATTCTCGTAGAGGCTTGCTGCAATCCACTTCCCCCTATTTGTTTACTCTGGTGATGAAAGCTTTTAGTGTGATTGTGAAGCGAGCTAAATAATTAGGTTGGATAGAAGGCATGAGCTTTGGAAGAAATTGTGTTGATAAGGTCACTATATTGCACATTCTTTATGCTGATGACTCTCTTCTTTTGTTTGAAGCAGATAAGCACAAATACTTTATCTTAGAGGGATTATGCTAATTTTTGAAGCAGTTATGGGTTTGAAAGTTAATCTGGCAAAAAGCAGTATTTTCAGCATTAATGCAGATGATTGCATAGAGGAGCTAGCTGACATCCTGGGATGTAAGGTGGAAAAGTTTGTCACTGTTTATTTGGGGCTTCCACTAGGGGCGAAAAGGAAAGAACAGAGTATCTGGCAAGGTGTGCTGGACAGATGTGCTAGCAACCTTCTCCATGGAAGAAACAATATCTAATCTTTTGGGGCAAGATTTACTCTTGTTAACAGTGTATTGGATGGTATGCCTTCCTATCTAGTGTCCGTATTCTCAATGCCAGTTGCTGTGTGGAAAATAATGAACTTTTTGAGAAGTCAATTCTATGAGAAGGTAATGCCAGACGAGAAAATTTCATTTGGTGGAATGGAAGGTGGTTCCTAAAAACAAGAAGAGGGGTGTCTTGGGTGTGAGAAATCTGAAGCTACATAATAAAAGTCTGCTACTCAAGTGGTTGTGGAGGTATAGCACAGAAGGTGAGGAAATTTTAAAAAAGCTTATTAGTGCCATGTATGGGAAGAAGGATACATGGAGAACTGTTAATGGGGGAGTATGGAAGAACAGAATCAGATTTCAGGAAGACTTCAGTTAATTTACCAGATTGGAAGTGGGAAGTGGACCCAAAAAAAATTAGATTCTGGACAGAGTTGTGGGTTGGTGATGAATGTTTAAAAGGATAAGTTCCCTACTCTGTGCAAGTGCTCTTCTAAGAAGGATGGTAGTGTTGCTGAATTTCATTCTTAACTCCTGTTGGCAGCCAATATTCGGGAGAAATCGAATGATTGGATGATAGAAGATTATTGTCAGTTGCTTCAACAATCGGGATGAGTTCGTATTGATCAGAATACTTGGATACACTGATTTGGCTTGCTTATAAAGACGAGAAATCTTCGTCATTGTTATAGTATGTTGATAAAGCAGTCGGGTCAACGGGATAAATTTTTGGCCTTGGAAGATATGGAAGACAAAAGCTCCTCTTAAAGTTGCATGATTTGGATGGGTTACTACTCAGGTGGCATCTCAACTCAATAACTTGCAGAAAAAAAGGCTTTAATCTATGTAGGAGATGCTTCCTGTGTCAAGAAGATCAGGAGACTGTTGAGCACCTTTTACTCCATTGCAGAATTTGTAGAGAATGTTGGGTGTCATTCCTAAATCTTCGTGGTATTGTTTGGGTGATGCCTCAGAAAGTGAAAGGTTTGCTGGAAGGTTGGCAACAGGTGATGTCAAAAGAGATAAAACAGATATAGAGAACTATTCCACTATGCATCTTATGGACAATTTGGCTAGAGAGGAATAAAGCTTTGCTTTGAAGGGCAGAGACTCACATTTAGAGATGTTTGCAAACTTTGTACTTCTGACATAAAGGTAGTTTAACAGATTGTTTGAACTAGTATATGGATTTATTGGATATGCTAGGAAGAAGAGTGTAGGAGGCTGCTTTTTGTTTTATGGTGTTTTTGTTTATTTTTCCTGTACCATCTTGTTACCATTTAAAGAAAAATCTCTACCTTATCAAAAAAAGAAAAAGATATAATGCAATTTCAGCGTGCATGAATTGTGCGAGTGTGTTGATCCATGCAGAATTTGCTGGCTCAAGTGAAATTCTTATTTTCATACGAAATGGTTTCTTCTATTGCAGTTGGAAGTTGTTGGGCCTGGAGGACCTCCTGATGGACATGGCAGTGATGATGAGGGTCATCACTAATAGTGTCTTGCAATTTTTTCGAAATAAATTTGGTGGAGACAATGAGACACTACTTATTTTACAAAACTGATGATTCCAAGCTGTGTTCTTTGCCTTTACTGGATTATTGTTCTTATGGCTGCCGTGGCAGCAGTGAAATTGAATACTTTTGCTTATATATTTTATATAATAGACATGTCGTGGTCTACTTGAAATATAGACCCAGTTTCTTCAAATGCATATTTAAATAATCAGTGGCTAGAATTTAGTTCATTTGTAATTGTTCCTTTCGTGTTGAGACGGAGTGCGCATGTTGAAGTTCCTTGGAGTTTGCCTTATGGTGAGAAGTTCCGGTGAAAAATGAAAAACTGGTGTTGTTTGTCCGGAGTAAGATTGAATTGTTGAATGATGATATTTGTACCCTTGGAAGCCAGGGGTAATGTGAAAATCATCAAGAACTTTTTCTTTTTTAAAGAAGGAAAAATCATGTCTGAGATCTATTTAATTCTACATCTGATTAAATGTGCAGGTTTGAGGAAAAACCCTAAATTAAGTGTGGTGTAGGTCTCTTGGCTTCTAAGTAATGTAGGTCTCTTAGCTTCTAGTAAGTCTGAGGTCGAGAGTTGGAGCCTATTATTTTATTCTTTTAAAAGGGAAAAGGTTTAAATAAATTCCTTGTTCATCTATTTGACTAAAAATTTATTTGTAAGGAAAATATATACTAATACATGACTTATATTTGCCTAATATTGGAAAATATTAACTCTATTTTAATTATACTTTTTCCATCCTTTCAACTTCTGTCAACCCTTTATTGATACACTCTTCACGCTACTATTACACACTTGATTTTAATCTTTGTGAATGACTGATGCAAAGCAATATATATAAATTACAAGAAAAAATGGTCTAACTGATACAAATCATTGTGTATCAATTTTTCATAATTTATAACAACTGTATCAGTATTGATACATGATACACTAAGGTGGCTTAAGCATATAATTGCATCAACATCTAGAATCTTGTTATCTCCAACAC
>JAOTQJ010000011.1:15724508-15735566 GCA_025642045.1 Solanum sejunctum | reverse complement strand
ACAAGATATGGACATATATATAGGCACACATATACACTTGTGCCAATAGGAAAAGAACACACACCTTGACCCCACATTCCTTTTTATTCTTAAGGACCTAACTTGGGTAAAATGTTACATTCGGTCCTAAACTTTATTAAATCGAACCAATTAAGTACGTTCGGGGTTTAAATTACATTGTGGGTCCTAACACAAAATTTCTTAGAAAATATTCTATTTTGGCCCAAACCAATAGCTCCTATATACATATATTATAATAGTCAAGTGGCAATAGGAAGAGCTGGAAGCGTTATGTAGAATGGTAAGTCTCGTCACATACTACGAAGACATAATACCATTAGATAACTGCTCTCTGATGGAATTATCACAATTGACAATGTAAATTCAAAGGGTAATGTGTAGGATCCACTTACAAATGCCTAACTAGAGAGGGAGTTGAGAGATCATCAAAGAGAATAGGAGTATGACCAAGAATAAATCATCGTGGTGATAACTTTACCTAGAAGACTGAAAATCTCAAGATCTAGGTTCAATGAGATCAAACAAAATCATTGATGATGGTTCAACATTGTCAAATTATTATATAATAATTCTCATGATGAAATAATGTTAGTAACAAAGATAAGGTAATAAGACCTCTTAATGGTTTGTAAGTTTGATATAGGGTGTATCAAATAATGTATATACAAAATAATACATTTAGAAATCACCTATGTATATGTGAAGTGTAAGCCATTTCAAGGAGAATCCAGTAAGGCCAGTTCTCTATTCACTTATGAACCAAGAAGAAGTCATGATTGAAACGAACAAAACAATGAGAATAAAAAATAGTTAAAGGGTTAATTGTGTGATTATATTGTCTAGGTATACAACAAAGCTTGATAATTCAAAGATATCAAATCTACCGATTTACTATGTATATCCGATATAGGTTCACTATGGAAAGTTCAAAGGGAAACCTGCTTATCCGGATGCGATTAATACTTAATTACGGAACACACATGTTTTTCATGCATATATTTTAAATAACAATCATTCCTCATTCATGTGAGGGATTGTTGGGTCTAAGAAAGGTGTGAATGTGAGAGAATAAGAAAATATGGGTGAACCAAATAAAGGGAATATGAAGAGTTGTTTCTTCTTCATTGATAGAATAGAGAAAATATTTTATGATTATATTAGGAAACACTTTCTTTAAATCTTAAAGGACCAGGTAGAGAGCACCCCCTCGCGCCGCCGCCGTCATTGCTCGCTCGGCTCCAGCTAATGTTACAGCTTTGGCTTCAGTTTCGGCAAATGATGTGATTGATTGATTCATTCATTTTTTTAGACAAAATTTATTTAATCAATATCATTAGATTTTTATTTTCTGATATTAATGATAAATTAATTCAGTTAATTATTAATTAATTTATTTATTAATGAATTATTCATTAATTAAATTAATTTATAAATTATTTATTAATTATATTAATTTATAAATTATTTATTAATTAAATTAATTTACGAATTATTTATTAATTGAGTGATTCTCAGAATTAGTTTAATCCATTTTGAAATTTCGCACATAAACTATTCTGTTCGAGTAGACATCCTCTTTCTCAAAAGATGCTATACTTGTTCTAAATTGATGAAACAGTTCTGGACAAGTGCGGTCATATCCACTGTTGGCTATAAATAGAGAGATCTTCTGCATTTCCTAGACATCTAATTTCCTCCTCTTTTGCATACGTTTCTTTCTTACACACAAAATTTAATCTGCATGTGAATTCATTGATGGTTTTTGCATTTTCTGAAGTTACAAAAGTTTGAGATATTGATACTTTTGTAATAGTTTATCTGTTTTATCATGGGAGAAAATAATCCATAACCTCGGGTACAGTGAGAGGATTAAATTTCTTACGAACACACTATGAATTTTGTGGACTCAGATAGTTTTATATATTTTTATTTTTTTTTAATTTTTCTGATACTATTTTGAATGCAGATATCTATAAATATGAGTAACTAAATCTCATAATTAGGTTATCGGAACTATGATAAATTAACAAAGTAAATTAACATAAAAAATAATTCTTGAAACAGTGTATGCACATATTGTTTCTCTTTGTATTGATTTCTTTGTAACTATTGCAAACATTAGAACTCGTCTTAATTCCTAACTTGATGGTATAAGATAAGAAAAGAGAATTACAACATATCTTTGAAATTACCAACACTCATCTAATAATTTGAGCTGTAAAAGATAAATATAATCCAAGATTAAGGTAGGGTTATAATTCAATCACTTAAATACCAAAAGGTATTTCAAGTGACATTCATAAGGGTCGAAAGACATTTAGGTGTATCAAATCTATCATCTTGCATACTAAGCATCAAAATATACACTTGTTGAGTTATGAAAATATGGGGCACATTCTAATCCATTCTCATAATTGCTTAGACAAACATTTGGTAAAATATTACTTTCTTTCTCCATTTTACGTGACATTTTTTTTGTCAGTTCAAAAAAAGATAATTTTATTCTAATTGAAAATAATTTAACTTTAAAATTTCTCTTTTATCGTTAATAAAATGATTCTCATCCACACAAATATCTCAAAATAATTTTAGACCATAAATTTTAAAAATTTTACTTTTTTTTAATATCTCAAGTCACCGTAAAATAGAATGAAGGAACAGTTATTATTACAAACCCCTTTTTAAAACTACCCCTTTTAAAATAACTGACTAAAAGATTGGTTAATCGTATTGACCCGATTTCTAGCCACATTTTTATGTGGAATCAATCATAATCTAATTGGACTCCGTATTTTTGAGATATACTTTGAGTATATGAGTGACCCCAGCAAAGGGGAATCTTTAGAACACAGAGCAATGGAGAGAGGTGAACAGTTTTTATCCTTTACCCAACTTGAAACCTATCACTTTAACATCATCTGCTGCATGACAGACAGATAGGTGAGTTGCTCTTCTTTTGTGGAGTCAGCCATCAGTAGAAACAAACAAAAAAACTTATGATGACTTTGAGACTTGGGGGTAACCACAAGAAAGTGACTAAAATAGACAAATAGGTGGCAAATGAAGAAAGTGATATAAAGTTCACTTGCTTTTTCAGATGTTTGTCCCTTCAACCTAAACATGGTAAGCCTAATTGTTCAAATTCTTGATCATTTCTGCATTTCTTCAATCCATAACAATGTGGCAATCATGATACATTAGACAATTTCAGCTTCACTTTTTTTTTTGAAAAAAAATAATAAAGTTAATGGGTATCCATCAATCATCATCAAAATACATAAACAAATGATTGAAAGAAAGATATTTTTTTTCTTTTATACCAACTTGGTATTATTCTTTCTTGTTTTCAGTAATATTCCTAAAGGTTGTAGTTGTAAAGTTTCCATTTTTCTCTTCCATGGCATAGATTCTCTCTTCCGTCCTATAATTCTAGAACCCTCTTAAGGGGAATGGACGGATGAATTGTGTTTCACTTTTGATTCTCTAAGATTGCACTCTGTTTTACACTTGCTTTTCATTGATGCTTTCTATTTGTTTATGAGTTTCTAGGTGGTATTAGGCACAATTTGCAGCTGTTCCACACATACTTAGTTGTTGCTTATTCACATGCTTTATTATTCCAATTTGGACCTACTATTTTGTCTATAAATAGGGGCTTAAACTTTGTGTTTTCTTCAATTCAGTATCACTTCTTAGGCTATTGTTGTAGAGAGAGGTGGCCTTTCAAAACTCTATCCAAAGTTGCATTTCATCTGTGAACAGATATGAGTTACATAAATCCTTCCATGGGCTCTGGTTAGTTCAACATACAAGTTTTTCTTTCCCTTAGGTTCTTCGCGCGGTATTGTGTTATGTCATGCCTTTTTGGACTTAGTGCCACTATCCACTGAGATGCAGACTTTTGGCGCTTCAATTTATAAAATATTAGAATAAAAAAAAAATTAAGGCCTTTTAGCTTTAAATCCTTAAAAGCAACTTGACATTGTTGGTAGTTATCAATGGAAGTAGCATTTTTTTTAGCTTTTTTTACTCACATTTGTTGTCTCTTTTTATATCTTTGTCAAAGTAAGTTTCTTTCCTGAAGTATTTGTTAATCGACTAATTAACGTGGTTAACAATATTACAGGAAGTAGAACAGCTAGGAGGACGATGGAGTTTGGGAGGACATATGTGGTGAGGCCTAAAGGAAAACACCAGGCTACAATGGTTTGGCTACATGGTCTCGGTGATAATGGTTCTAGGTAGGTTCCTTTTTGCTTTTAAGACGAATATTTTAAGGCTGTTTCTTTAAAAAGAGTGTCACATTTATATAGTCTCATAACCTTTTCGCTTTTAAGACAAACCTTATCTTATACGAAGCAAAGGATTTGTATGAAGTATCCAAGATAAGACATCACTTTGGTGTATTCCCTGTATTCTGCTCTTGTTTATTACCTTTGAACCTTCTGTTTATGGAATCAACAATAAAGTCATAATGGACAATATTATATAAATAACCTGACCAGTTAAGAACAACATCTTTGTTATTTCTGTGGCAGAAATGCAAATTAAAGCTAGGTATAATAGACCTTGATGTCGGACTCTTCCCCGGACCCTGCGCATAGCGGAGCTTTAGTGCACTGGATATGTCACTTTTCGAAATGTAAAAGCAACTACAAGAATAATCATTTCATTTACAAGCCATATATTCTGTTTCTTAGTGGAGTTCACTGTACCAATTGTTAGAATAAAGTTTGTAAAGAAGTGTGGGTTCATTGACAAAACAAGAGAAGAAAAGTTGGTTAAGAGAATGTCAGTATTTTGACATGTCAGTCGTTCAATGTTAAATGCTAGTTAGTGTTTTTTATGTTAAGGTTCTCCGGTTAACTAGCGCAAGGAGAAATAGTGACTAACATTTTTTGTTTTTTATTCCTTTTTAATTGATCGGGTAGGACAAACCTATACCTTCTACCAAATAAAGTATAAATTTATCCCAAACACAGAAATCCTCAAAGAGAAGTCAAGAAATGATTTGCTGTATTGGCTAATTTGTTTGTTTCTTTTTTTGCAGTTCTTCTCAACTCTTGGAAAGCCTAGCCCTTCCTAATGTAAGTGGTGTAACTCAGATGACATATTTGCTTTATGTGGTTAATGTTACTCGTCCTAGATGATGATCGTCGCCGTATATAATCTTGCAGATCAAATGGATATGCCCTACTGCCCCAACTCGTCCCGTGGCTATACTTGGTGGATTTCCTTGCACGGCATGTAAGAATGAAGCTGAGAACTATGACATAGTTACCGTTATAACTATCATTTATAGGAATCTTCATCTTATTCCAGGGTTTGATGCGGGAGAACTTTCTGATGACACTACTAATGATCTTGAAGGCTTAGAGGCGTCAGTTGCACATATTGCAAACTTATTGTCAACTGAACCTGCTGACGGTGAGTTTCATTTCCATGCATAATTTATAACTACAAAGACTGATTGTGCCAAAATTAATTCACTAAGTTGATGACTACTGATGTGAATGCTCAATCAACGAAATACTTTGCACAGCTCATAGTGTTTTGTGTATTTGTCCTCCTTTCTGACCTCCCCGTTTTCATTCTAGGGTCTATTGGCAATATCGACACCTAAGAATTCAGTCCTTTTACTTGAAATTGTTTGTTCAAACTCTTTTATTTGTCTTATCAGGAAATTACTATGTCTCATACAGTTAAACTTGGTATCGGAGGCTTCAGCATGGGTGCAGCTACTGCGCTCTACTCAGCAACTTGCTTTGCCCAGGGGAAATATGGAAATGGAAATCCTTACCCTGTCAACTTGAGGGCTGTAATAGGCCTAAGTGGGTGGCTTCCAGGTTCCAGGTGCACAAATTCAAACTATAGCTCTATTTCTAATATGGAATATCAGAAGCACTAGGTATTGCTCAATTTTTTATCTGTACTAGTTGTGCAAAATGAGTTTCTGAAATTTAAAAGCTTTTGCTGGCTATAAAAATGAACTACTTAAAGGATACCGAAGGAAGTGAAATTTAAAAGCTTCTTTCTCTATTATATTTCTATTTGTTCATACATTCTGAAAGAAAAATGTACTTAGGAGCTAACAACTGACACTCTGCAGGAATGTGAGAAACAAGATTGAAGGATCACATGAGGCTGCAAGATGTGCTGCATCTTTACCCATTCTACTATGTCATGGAAAATGTACGCGCTTTCACTTGCAAATATTGGTTTTTAGACCTTGACGGTTTTTTGTTTTTCAGAGTTTGTGTTATGTCTTTTAGAATCTTTAAGGATCCTAAACATCTCATCTGATGTACAGAGTGTCCTGAGTCTACCTTCATCTTCTTATCACTCCGCCATACCAAGAAATATAAATAACAATTTTGAAGAAAGCTGATAGTTAAGGGGAGTGCTTTACAAAATGCTACTTTACGAAAACATTTTAATTATCTTGAAGGATGTGACTATATCTTAGATATTACTTTTAAACCATGATAGTAGGGTCAGGCTTATCCTAGTGGAAACCATTAGTCTTTTCCATTCTACATGCTCTACTTAGATAGCATCGCACAGGGCTCGTTTGATTTCTTATGAAATAAGGCCTCGCTCATATGAGGTGTCTTGTTCTTACCATCTTGTAGTGAAAATTGAGTGTGTGATTCAAATGAAGTATCTACAACATGCATATCCATCTTACTCAGTTATCTGGAATTGTTAGGCGATGAAGTTGTTCCTTATCGATATGGAGAGAGGGCTTCCTATTCCTTGAGCTCAGCTGGATTCAGGAATCTTCAGTTCAAAGCCTATGACGGGTAACTCCTTTTCTTTTCTCGGAAAACAATAGTCGTTCTCGCGATCCATTAAAGATTAATGTGAACTACCTTCCTCTTCTGTAGGCTTGGTCATTACACAGTACCAAGGGAAATGGATGAGGTTTGTAATTGGTTAACTGCAAGGCTTGGTCTTGAAGGTTCTCGACGTTAAACTCCATTACAACTATTTCATATTCAACATAGCTGAACGAAGAAAGAAAGAGGATCTGTCATTATAGAGTGCCAAGAAAAATGTATGAGGTGTGTAACTGGTTAAGTGATGAGGCTTGATAAACTCCATCAGAAAGATTTGAAGATCAAAATAACTGATGACAAATTTAAGGGGAAGCAGTAAAAGGAAGGAGGAGACAGAGTTCTCATGTAGTTAATAATGTATACTTTATGGTAGAATGCTAGGACATTTAGTGTTCCAGTTTTGCCATAAGATCATCTGTATAATAAAATTTTGGATGTGTGCTATTTTCATTCACTTGTAGACAAATAATGTGACACTTTGTTCTCTTCAATTACAGTTTTGATTTCAAATTATTTTATTAAGAATTCTGATTAGTTGGAGTTACTTTGGTCTGCCACTATGCAAGAAGGGGATTGGGGGTTAGGGGTGGGGCATGGTGGGGATCATGAGTGTCCCATTTATCGAAAAATTACATTGTATATGAACCTCCTTTACGCTGTTGAGAGGCTTGGCTCGACGGTTAAGGGGTTCATTTCGTCATCAGGGTTGCTGATATTCACGGTACCTACAATATTTCCCCCTTTTAAGCTTCAATTTAGAAGCTCAATTTTCATGCATAGGCAAAAGGTCTATGGAGGCCCATTATTCTCTCCTTTCCATTGGTTAAAAGTAAGGCCAAGTATATATAATTGCATATTTTTTTATGGAAAAATTACATGGATAAGTAAATATGTATTAGTTAATTAGCTACATAATTATAGTTTGAATTAATTTGGCTCGTGGCAAATATTTAGCTGTAATTACAGTTTGAATTTTGTATAATTCACGTGATTTATACAAATATTGTGCGCGATTATACAAAAGGTGTCCGCAAATCAAATTGTATAGCAAAATATACAAACATTGTGAGTTGTATAGCAATATGTATAAACGCTATACAAAAATTGCAAATTGTATAGCAAATTATACAAACTGTAGACAAATTTTACGCGAATTATACAAACATTGTTATAACTATAGTTATGAAATGTAATTATCCAAATTACAGTTATAGAGCATCATTAAGATATTTTTGAGTGAACATATGTAAAAATTCCTCTTTTTGTAGTATGCACCAAAACATGTTTATGTTAGTATTATAATTTTTTGGATTATTTTCATATAATAGTATATTTATATAATTAATGTAGCATATTTTAAATAAAATACTATCACTTTTTTAGTATATTTCTTTCTCCCTTATTCGTAATTTATAAATTATATAAGTCTCTTTATTGTATAAGAATCTTAGTAATTTTCAAAGATAATATATGATTAAAAGGGCACTAATGCAAAATAAAAAAATAAAAAGTTCAAATAAAGTAGAATATTATAAAATGAAAAGAAAAAAAAACACAATTTTTTTGAGGAAGTGATCGGTGGAGTAGAATGTTAAATAAGAAAGACTATGCAAACTAAATCATGATTGATTAAGTTTAATCTTTTCCATTGAGCCCCATTCGTCCTATTTATCTTCTTGCATTTTTCACCATTTCAAGTATTCTTAATATTTTGAGCCTCTTGTTGACATTACTACCTCCACCCTTGGGGATCAAGGGATGTTGGGTGTGTTTTTGACATGTGAGTAATCACGGATGGACTTATGAAGGAAACCTGATTGCATCAGAAATCAGATCATATAGCTAAGTCCAAACTTGAAACAATCCCTCGAAACTTATTCGAAATCAGAATTTCACAAACCAAACATTTATCCATACTTGAAAATGGTGATCTAGACTCAACGAAATAATCAAAATTTGATTCCCAAGGTTTTCATGACACATTTACTAATACAAGTCAAATAAACTAGTTTAAAACTAAAAATATCAAAATTGCCCTTGACAACCCCTAAAACTATGACGAGACCATTTGTAATGTTAGTTTCACCATCCAAAACTACTAGAAATGTCAAAATTTTAATGAGATCTTTTGAATTCCGAATGTTAACCAAAGTCAAGCTTTGGTTCCAGAAACGACTAAAAATGCAATTTTGGCCAAAAAACCTCATTTTAACTTCAAATTCAGTTTTTTAACTTCTAGACTAGATTAGACATTTCAGAGTTGATGGAATCAATAGATTTCTGATTGACACCTGAAACTCAAAATAACATAAAAACTCACTTTTTCAACAATTTAAGCTTACAAAAATGCCAAAATTGATATTTTCTTTTTTTAAAACTCAGGATTTCAGTTCCAACAATACAGATAGTTCAAAATAGGTTCAAAATAACTTATAGAAGGGTAAAATAATAATTTTCACAGATAAATTCAAAAATGACCAACCAAGTCATTACAACTAGAGGTGGCAATGATGAGGGTGCGGGGCGGGTTGAGGTCAACTCACAAATTTTTTAAACCGCCCCGCCCCGCCCTGCCTCGCCCTGCATGATGATTTTTTTCATTTTCAACTCGCCTCACATAGACCCGCCCCACTTAAATTTTAAAATTCTTCTATTTTTTAATTGAATTTAGATTTTTTCCCGCTAATTAACGTCTTAACTACTAATTAACTATTTTTAGTTGATATTTTAATAATTGTTTTTAATCGTTATTTAAAGTTTCTAATTAACATGTTAACAATTAACAATTTATCGGATATATCTAGTTTAAATTTTAGAAAAAAATAAAATTAAAGTTAATGTGTAATATAAAAAGTTTATATCTTTAATTTTTACTAATTACAAAAATTTAATTCCTAAAATTGATTCAAAATCCATCACACATCTAAGATAACAAAAGATTATCCATGTCTCTAACAAAAGAAATGACTATGGAGCGACTCTAGTAGACCATAATAAAAACTTAGTCAATTTATGCTCTTTCGTACTCTCATTTTCATAATCTTATAAACACTTTCATATGACATGTAAATGCATCATTGAACCTCATATGCTTGCAAAATAAATTGAATCACTTAACAAGACTTAAAAAAGATAGCTTAAACCTAAAGAGCTTAAGGCGCTTTGTTTCGTTTCTATATATGTTTTCTTAATTGTTTGTAAAAGAAAGTATTTCAAAAAACAACATGTCCTTTAGTAGTTTAGATATACGAGTTACATTTGAGAGTTTTGAAAATTGACGTATTATTTTAAACTTTTTGTTAAAAAAAATATATTAGCAAGGAAGGAGGTCTAATCGCAAATTCTTAATGTTCCTCCATAATCCTTTCAAGTCACAACACCCAAAGTAGAATAAGAATTTGTACATATGGACCTATAGTGAAGGGAATTGACAAAAAGATATATACACGTCGCGTATATAATCGAACGAGTAGAATATCGACATAATGAAGTCATGAAATATTTTGGTCATGATACCAATACAGTTCACTGAATGTCCTTTTAGTAATACAATAGTAAAATATTGCATTTGATAATTTAGAAGTTTTCTAAAATTTGTGCTCAAAGGAAGGATAATGTTTAGTCTTAACATACCTTGATATAATTCATGCATAATGTTTATATTATTAGCTACATAATTCATAATGTTTGTATATTTTGCTATACAATTTGATTCGAACACAATTTTGTATAATTGCGCATAACGTTTGTATAAATCGCTTAAATTATACAAAAATCAAACTGTAATTATAGCTAGATTTTTGTCGTGAGCCATAATTAATTCAAACTATGCTATGTTAGCTAATTAACTAGTATATATTTGCTGATTCGCATAATTT
Source organism: Solanum sejunctum (assembly GCA_025642045.1). Lineage (NCBI taxonomy): Eukaryota > Viridiplantae > Streptophyta > Magnoliopsida > Solanales > Solanaceae > Solanum > Solanum sejunctum. Next base: position 15,724,828 of record JAOTQJ010000011.1, on the reverse strand, counting down.
TTCCAAAACTGCGTGACCCATTAAAAGAAAAAATTGCTTTTTGAAATAAACTAAAAGAAAATAAGATAATTTTTTTAAAAAAAATAGAGAAAGTGTTTTTTTTTACTTTAATTATTTTATTTTTAAAACTCAAATCTGAAATCTCTATTTAAAGAAAGACGAATCTTATCCATCCATTCCTACTTATCTTGATGGTAAGTGATAGAAGGAAAATATTATTCTTCTTGACCATAAATAATATACAAAATCCGAATATATATAAAGCTAATTCTAAGGAACTAAATATAAATAAAATATCTACCTTTCAAATATACATTCCA
>JAOTQJ010000011.1:15698202-15718982 GCA_025642045.1 Solanum sejunctum | reverse complement strand
ATTTTAATCCAATTGAGGACTCCCGACTCCAACTTAAAATATACGCTCCAAAAATAATTAAGCACCGTGAACTTACTCAACTTAAATTACGCCATGTTCGTCATAATTTTTTTCAATTGAACGAATTACTTCGGTTGAAATAATTACGGGGTCTAACATAAAAAATGCTCAAAAGTTTTCAAGTCTTAATAAAGGAATCAAGTCAATTGGATCAAACTAGTCAACTTATTATCAAAGTGAATATTATGGTCTATCTAGATCTGACAAAATTGGTAAAAGCTCATGTTATTATTATGGTAAATCTGGTCATTCCTATTCGAGATGAATATTTCATCTTTCTAAACCACCAACATGGTCTGAAAAGTCAAAAATACCTCTAACCAAAAAGGACCCAATATTTAGTGGGTAGCTAAAAATAACTAACTTTATTTTGCAAGAACTCTGCTTGAAAACAAAAGGCAAATGGTATCTTGACAGCTAATGTTCAAATCACATGACAGGCAACAAAAAATTATTCATATTCGTTGCTGACTTTAATGGTGGAAAAATTTGATTTGGAGATAACTCGACTAGAACTGTCATTGTTATTGGTACCATCTCTTTTAATAAATCTTTTTATATTACTAATGTTTATCCTGTGAAAGATCTAAGGTACAATCTACTAAGCATTAGTCAATAATGTGATTCGAATTTAGAAGTAAGATTCAAGAAAATTGGATGCATTATTGAGGATGCATCAGGAAAGGAGATTCTCCCTGGAAGTAGGAATATGAATGTTTACATTCCTAACTCAATGAAAGGATCCACAAATCACATCTGTCTTATATCCATTTTTGAGGGTCCATGGATTTGCCACAAAAAGTTAGGCCATGCAAGCATGAAATTAATTGAGAAGCTTGCAAAACTACAATTGATAATTGGGCTGCCAAAGTTGGATTACACAAAAGATCATATATATAACACTTGTTAAATGGGTAAGCAAACAAGGAACTCCTTCCAATCAAAAGATATTATTTCTACTATAAAACTTCTTCACATGGATCTCTTTGATCCAACTAGAATTTCTAGTATTGGTAGATAAAGGTATGTCTTTATTATTGTTGATGACTATTCCTATTTTATTTGGGTTATATTTTTAGCTAACAAATGACACTTTAAAGAATTTTGAGTTTTTTTGTAAGAAAGTACAGAGAGGAAAAGGTTCCTATGTTACATCTATTAGAAATAATCATGGAGAAGAATTCAAAAGTAGAGCCTTTGAAAACTTCTGTAATGAAAAAGGGTACTCACACAACTTCTCTGCTCCTAGCTCTCCTCAAAAAAATAGTCATTGAGAGGAAGAACAGAACTCTTCAAGACATGGCTAGAACCATGATATATGAACACTCTCTTTCTTACCATTTCTGGGCAGAAGGGGTAAGTACAGCCTATCATATTTTTAATAGGTGTCTAATCAGGCCCATTCTGAAGAAGACTCCATATGAACTATGCAATGAGAAGAAACCAAACATCAGTTACTTTCATCCATTTAGCTGTAAATATTTTGTTCACAACAACAGTAAGGATAATCTAGATAAATTCGATCCTCGCAGTGATGAAGCTATCTTTGTTGGTTACTCTAACACTAGTAGAAAATATCAAATTTTTAATAAGCATACTTCCTTTGTACAAGAGTCCATATATGTTGTTGTCGATGAATCTAATCATATTCCTGAGAAAAGATGCAACTTTGATGATAAAGATGCCACTAATAGTAGTTTGACAACTTTAAAAGTAGTTACAGACAAAGATCAGTCGACTTCTGTTGAAGAAAGTCAACCAGTAGTAGAATCTATTCTTAATGAATGGAGAAGTGAGCTTGACTACCCCCTAAAAGTTTCATCATTAGTGACGCCAATGATGGAATGAGAACAAGGGCACCTAGCAAAAGAAATGCCAATATTGCTCTTATATCTCAACTTGAACCAAAGAAGGTCGAAGAAGCTCAGAAAGACAGTGATTGCGTAAATGCAACGAAAGAAGAGCTGGATCAATTTAAAAAGAATCAGGTCTGGGCCTGAGTTCCTAAACCTGAAATATATCACTATTATTGGGACAAAATGAGTATTTAGAAATAAGCTAAACGAAGTTGGAGAAGTAACTAGAAATAAAGTAAGACTTGTAGCTCAACATTACTCGCAATAAGAATGAGTTGACTATGATGAGATTTTCGCTCTGGTATCAAGTTTAGAGTCTATTAGCATTTTTCTTACTTATGCTACTTGTAAGGGTTTTAAACTTTTTCAAATAGCCATTAAAAGCGTCTTTTTAAATGGATTTATTAAAGAAAAGGTTTTGTAAAACGACCTCCAGGATTTGAAAACTCAGATTTTCCTTACTATGTGTTTAAATTATCAAAAGTTCTTTATGGACTTAAATAAGCTCCCAGAGCTTGGTATGAGCGCCTAAGCAAATTGCTTTTATCTCATGGGTTCTCACGAGGAAGTATTGACACCACTTTATTTATCAAAAACTCTTCCTTTGACAGTATAATTTTTCTATTTATGTTGATGATATTATTTTTTAGAAGTACTAACCCTGATCTATGCAAGGACTTTATCAATCTTATGCAAAGCGAATTTGAAATGAGTATTATGGGTGAACTAACTTTCTTTTTGGGACTTCAAATTTCTCAAACTAATTAAGGGATATTCATCTGTGAAAGTAAGCATGCGTGCAAGATTTTGGTATGAAAAATTCTAATTCCATTAGCACTCTTATGTGTCTGTCCTGCAATTCGGATCTTAATTCTGATGGTAAAAGTGTTAATGAATCTAAGTATAAAGGTATGATTGGGTCTTTACTTTATCTCACTGGTAGTTGTACTATGATTGGGTCTTTACTTTATCTCACTACTAGTTGTCCTGATATTATGTTTAGTGTGTATAAATGTACTAGATTCCAATCGGCTCTTAAGGAGTCTCATTTTTTTATTGTTAAATGAAGAATTAGGTATTTGGTCAAAACAATCTCTTTTAAGCTAAGGTATGAAAGATTCTCTACTCTTAGTCTTCATGGATTTTCAAATGCAGATTATGCAAGTGATAAAGTGAATCACAAAAGCACCAGTGGGTCTAGTCAATTCCTTGAAAGCTCACTAGAGTCCTGGAATAGCAAGACACAAAATTACGTATCTATCTCTACCACTGAAGCTGAGTATGTATCCATTGGATTATGTTGTGCCCAGGTTTTATGGGTAATTTATCGGTTGAGTGATTATAATATTTCTGTTAAGCTTGCTCAATTATTTTGTGATAATTCTAGTACCATTTGTTTGACTAAAAACCCTGTGCATCACGCTAGGATAAAACACATTGACATAAGAACCATTTTATTAGAGATCATATTTCAAAGATCATATTTTAGAGATTATATCTATGTAATATTGTCTAGCTTACTTCTGCATGATTTTTGCCTATTATTTTTTGTTGTCTCCTTTTCGCTGATGACAAAGCGTGAGAAAAACTGGACTAAGTATTAGTCAGCTAACACCTTGTGCAAGAATTCATCACCCTGTGTAAGAATTCAGGGGGACCACCTATGCTACTAGTCAGGGGGACAAAGAAGGAAGTCGACTATACATTTATATAATCAGGGAAGTTAACTACATTAGTACTAGTATTGTTATCATCAAAAAAGGGAAGATTGTTAGTGATAATATATTTTGAGTGATGACAATTTGCATAAAAATATCAAAAAGGAAATAATCCAGCTAACATATGACATAGAAGAATCTATCAAGAAAATCTAGCTCGAGACACCAAGAACATAATTATTAGAAGTAATCAATCTAACACTAAGCAAGAAAGAAAAATAAATCTGGAAAAGTAATCAAGGATATTTGAATTGGAAAGAATAAATCAAATATCAAGTGAGAAAGGAAAATAATCTAAAAAATCATTCAAGCATCTGTAAGATTGAAAAGATCTGAGAAGATTCTACTACTACCTTCTTTAAAAGCCTTATTCTTAGAAAAAAATCGATCAGACAGTAAGAAGAGTAGAAAGATCAATTTTGTTAGTGCTAAATTGTATTGAATGAAGACTTCTCATAGGTAATGCATCAAAACTAAACATATCCTCACAAGGAATAAAGATCTGCAGATTCAAGTCACAAAAGAAAAAATGCATCTTCAGGAGATAGAATCTTGACACAAAAGGATGAATATAAATTGCCAAAGTTTTGGCAAATCAAGCACAGATTTGACAGAAGATCACTACCCTGAAAAGAATCCAAGATCAATTGGTTAAAGATTCAGCAAATCAATCAGAAGATTAGTATCAAGAAAAGATCTAAGATTGAAGACAATTATATCCATAAAAGATCTAGATCAGGAGCTAAACAAGGAAAGAAGATCGATCTAGTTGCCTACCTAAAAAGCCTTACTTTCTTCTCGAAAAGAGGATCCATCAAAGCCTAAATTCAAGTATCAACTCCCTTAGGATGCCATCTTTTTTACATAAAAGGAGGCATCCAGGATATCTGAAGACTCATGCAAACATACTGCATTTTAAGCCTTTATTCAATACTCTTCATTTTTAGAAAATCATTATAATATTTAGAGTTGTTTGTGTAAGAAAAAGAGCGAAAAGAAGAAAAATTGAAAGAGAGATTTGTATCAATAGAAAAAGAAAAATAACAAAAGAGAGAGAAAAAATCTGAGTATAGTTCAAGTTCAAATTCTTATAACTCCTATTTTACCAAAGGCTTGAAGAGATATCTCTTGCAACCCAAGGGGACTGAACCTAGAATTCACATTATATTCGAACCAGTAAAAAAATATCTAGTGTTGAATTTTTCTTTTATGCACTTTAAATTTCTATTTTCTTATTTAATACATCCTAGTCGACTATGTGTTATATTAGCTAACTGAGTGCAGGTTTAAGGTAAAGAAAAAGGAAGAAAATTCAATTCACACTCCCTCCCCCCCTCCCCGTATCTTGAACTTTAAGCCCTAAGATCTTTTCCTAACCAACTAACCTAAAATCTAAGTCAAAGTAACATGGTAAGTTCTATATTGAAACACAATACATGAATATAGAAAAATTAAGTTCAAACTCATATGACATTGATTACACTATCAACACAGATTCTCAGATCATGCTTTTTATCTAATATTATCCTCACTTATCAGAACATGCACTGTCGACACAATTAAACATGTATGATTTGCTATCTAGACTAAATAATAAAAAATTTAGTGGGTAACATTTTTCACAAAAAAGCACAAAAATTACATATATGCTATAGATATCTATACTATATGCTAATCAATACAACTTAAACATCCTATCATATAAGTTCAACAAAACGTAAATATCCATAGGGAAAAATAACATAGGCAAAAAAATCCTAGGATTCAAAATTTGGGGTAGTTATAGGTCAAGGCTACTCGACCTTCATTGAGGCCTATAACTACCCATACCCCATTAAAACTAGATTCATTATCCTCAATGCACACAAACAAAAATGCAAAATAAAGTGTTGAGGTCAAAAAGGGATATACTTGGGGCCCTAAGCGCTAATGTCTACCTTGGGTTGCCTCCCAAGCAGCACCTAATTTATTATCGCAGAACGATATAGATAACTTGAGTACTCAGACTTTATCAAGTGTCCATGCTTACTTATCAACTATTTTGGAAGGATCGGTGGTGCTCTTCTCATCACTAGGCATAACTATCTTACACCATTTAGTATTCTTTAGGTTCTGCACTGAGTTGCTCGGCACTATGCCTTTATAGTACTGGCTGAGTTGAGTTGATATTTGTCCAAACTGTAGTTTCAATCATTTGATAGCAACATAATGAGAATTGATTTTTTTGATTTATGCTGGAGATGTCGGACTTAATCGACCTAAAGGTCTCATCCTGTGTGTCAGCCTTCCTCAACAGTTAGCGAAGCATCTCCTCAACCCTGAAATTACTGGTACCCATATCACGATTGTGGAGAGCCATATAATGACAGCTTATGTAGCTATTTTTATGGTCCCCTTCTGCACATCTTTCCTGTCTCCTCTGCCTAGCATGGTGACTTTAATGGATACTTCTAGACTTAATTAGTTCTCTTGTCTGCTTTATTAGCACTTCTGTGTTGGTATTCTTTTAGTAAAGCACTTGAATGATCTCCTCATTTATCTTTGCTTGCTTCAAGATTATGCCAATTGTACCTAAACTTTTGGTAAGAGGCTTATTCCTTGATCTCCACATGCAATTCAATTCAACCGCCATATCTAGATGCTTAGCAATCTTTGTGAATAGTTGATCTACGAATATGCCCCCTTAGATGGTGTCATAATATGCTTAGCTATTTGCATGTAGGGCATGGTAGAATAATTTCATCAAGGAATTATTAACAATTTCATGGTCTAGACATTCCTTACCTAGTAATTCAACATAAAATTTAAGATATTTCATCGAATCATGGAATGAAGAGATTCCACTGCACTTTGTCAAACGCTCCCATATAGTACTAATTGAGTCACCAGGAAATTACTCAAAGTTATTGATTTGGTCTTTCAACTTGAGCTTCTTCGATATCGGGAAGTAGCTCTCCAAAAAAATCCTTTTGTAACTCAGCCCAACTGGTGATTGAACTTTGTAGGAGCTTAGATAGTCATAGCTCTACATTGTCTATTATACATAATGGGAAGATACGAAGTCCCAGAGCATCTATAGACAGATTCTATGTTACCATTACACTCTCGCAGTCAAATACAATATTGTGTAGATATATATGTGGATCCTTTGATGGTAGGCCCACAAATATCCCACGATTCTACAACATCTTAAATGACCCACTCGAGACCATAAAGTTTGTGTCAGCCTATAGTGGTGGTAACAGAATAGCTCCAGTAACCTACACAGCCATAGGGTTCAGCTGATATTGATTCCACTGATAAGGTTCAACATTGAAGTCCTGTGGCTGTGGAGCAATGTCCTCAAGAGGAGGTGGGTTGTCATTATTTGCATTCTCATTCTCATTCTAGTTTGAAGCTGCATTTGTCGCGTTGTTTGCATTATCTTAGGTCATTCTTCTTAATCTTTTCTAGATTTATAGGTCAAACAGAGTCAAGGATATGCTTCAATTTTACATGTTGGGCATACACTACACCTATACCCCAAAATAAAACAAAAACAACAAAAAATGTCAAATGAGAAAAATAAGGATTAACAACCAAATTACTTGAATCAGAAAAGTCTAGCCGTATTAGCCGGCAATAACACCAAAATCTTTATATCGCCCAAGCCATACTTTCTTTTTAAGATTAAAGCAGTCATTATCAAGATATAACCTAACCAAGGTTAAGGTCGAATCTCATAGGGAATATGGTAGACTTAGAAAAATTCAATTACAATTCGTGTTGATTAACCAACTTATCTCCCCGAAAAGGGGTTTTATAATTTCACTACGTGATTTGGTCCATTCTCATAGTGTGACATTATTAACTTTTAACTATTATCTCAGTAAAACCTTCCTTGGCTCAGTTCGATTGATTAGACAAAAAACATCGATCAAATCGTGTTAATTAATCTCTTTTTCTATTTATTACTACCTTGATCCAGTCAGTAATACTAGGCGAGTTCTAATATTGACCACCATTAGAAAGCATTTAAAGTGAAGAGAATTAATTAATACATGCATGCACACCTTTCAAGAATTACAAATTATTTGATTTTACCTTATTAGTGTTTCATGGTTCCCACAATTCTAGTTATGGATTTAGCTACTCATGATCAATGTAGATGCAAGGCTTATTAATTTGATAACATAATTAAGCACTTACACAATAAAATTAAGCACAACAAATCTAACTTTGCAATGAGAATCATGAGATTAAAAGATGAAACTAATATTTTATAAGTGCTTCTTAAAATCTTTAATATTTTTCTCTTTCTTCTCTCTCTGGTCTCCTTGAAAAATAACCAAAAAACCTATTTATAGTGTTTAGAATACAATTTCAAAATGAATTAGGACAACTTGGTTGGTAGGCTCGTGATAGAGATTTCATGAACTATTGCTTCGATTTTGGACTTATATTCTACGATACCCCTCTATGGACCGTAAAAGATTCTGCGGCCTGCAGGGGGTTTCATCTGAAGAAATGTTAGCAAGTTTTCACCTTCTGATCCTTAGGGTACAATACCAAATCTACAACTAATAAGTTCTTCTATTACTCTTCTCCATGTTCGTAGACTTAACTTTAGAAATATATCCTTCACTGGATTTACACAAAAAACCTCTTATACAGCTTGTTGAATACTCTACACCCATAAAGAGTCTCATGGATTATCACTTTTGGCAATTTTGTATATTTTGTCCAAAAATAGTGCCAACCCTGAAATCCTGCAAAATAAGCATAAAAAATCACATCAAACCTACTAAAATTGCATTGAGAACATACAAAATTTTAAGTTTTAAGCATCAAAAGTATTGTATTTTGATAGCACATCAACATACTCGTACATTCTACACACTAATGTCTATTTGGGCTTGCATATTTTCATGATGTAGAGACAGTAAAAGAGTCATCAATTGACACTTCATTGAGGATCAAACTTTCTATTAGCCATAGGTGAGTTCTTCCTACTTTCGAAGGATACAACATCTATCTTTATAACTTTTGATTTTAGTCTTTTTCATTTTGATTTAAGGTAGCCATGAACATGCCATTAGCACCATATGGATAGTATTGGTAGAGGCTTTATAGACAAGATAGTGATGTATTGTTTTATTGTCTTTAACTTTTGACTAGTTTCTTTTCATAGTGGTCTCATGATATTGGATTTGGATTAATTATTGGTTTTGAAAAACCTTTATTCTGTTTGATCATTGGTTAGCCACTAGACTGTGATCTGAATATCTAAACTAAGTATTTTGTTGTATGAATAATGATGTGCTCAGGTCAAATAATTTTCTTCATAATCAATAATAATTTTTGAGTGTCAACCATGCCAAGGGTACCCTCCAAATAAGACGTGACAAATTTGGTATTATATCACATAGTTCAAGAATCTTAAGATATCTATAAATTCATGTCTAGTAGAGTCTTACAGATGTGTCGTGCACCACACTTATAATCAGTAGGTTATATGATATTAAGAATTGTCTGAATTCTTTTATATTTTGAGTTTATGCCATAGAGTTTAACTTTGTTAAAGTATCTATGTGATTTGTGCATTGCATATTTGCATATCATATCTCCTAAGCATACCATTATCCAAAGAGGTGCTTCAATATCCAACCCTGAGAATATTCCACTAGAGGTGCTTACTCAGGCAGGGATGAGAGATCGAGGTTGACCTGCTAGAGCTTTGTAATAACCTGGCCAACACTATAAAGTATTGTACGCTTTTGGGTTTAGCGTATAACGGATTTGTCCCTTTGTGTTCACCCCAAAAGGCACCTCACAATATATAGACTATTCTTTTACTTATATACCCAACATCTCTTTTGTGTTTTGCCAATGTGGGACTTCTCATCTCATGATGGGTTGTTATATGCACCCCTCTATGGTCTCAGAATCTTCGCTGAGTTTTGCCCCACCGCATGGAATTTACCTTGATTTAGCACTGAGGTTTGCCCTACCTCACCGGGATTCGCCTAAACTCAGTTGAACTATGACCTACATCGACAAGGCTGACACAAGAGTGACTCTGATACCACCTGTAATGACCTGGTCTAACACTGTGAAGTATTATCCGCTTTTGGGCCTAGCCTATATGGATTTGTCCCTTTGGTCTCACCCCAAAAGGCACTTCACAATATATAGACCAATCCTTTACTTATGTACCCAACATCTCTCCTGTGTTTTGCTGATGTGGGACTTCTCATCTCAAGGTGGGTTGTTACTATATTGAATTTTGGTTGAATATGGGAGCAGTTAACACGAACTTGAAAATTTATGTACTAATATTGTATTTTATTTTCCTAGCTTTATTGGTATGATTAAAGTCTTAAGAAGATGCACATTTTATTTTTTTTTCCTATTATGTTCTTTTTTGTGTGTGTTTTCTCGCTATTAGATTTTTTTAATTTAATTTTCTGTTTTTAATTGACACAACTCTGTGTTTGTATTTGGACTTAATTTAGTTGTTTGTGACTTTATTGAAAGTTTACTTATCATTAATTAAAGTTTAAAATTTACTTATAATTGACTATTTAAAAGAAATTAATTTTTAATATTAAAATATGTCCCACCCACCATTTGATATTTTTGTCATTTTTTTAAAGTTCAGTAGTAATTATTGATTTTTTTACATGCATATTGTTATAAATTGATCTACATAGTGTAAATATGAACTAATCAAGCCTCAATGCAGGGCCAAGTCCATGTAACAGAACCATCTGCACACAACTACCAAGAAGTACCTCATGAAATTTTTACCCATTTGTCCTTAAATAGACATAGTAATGCAAATATGAACTGATCGAGCCTGAATATAGATATAGATCAGTTTCATATTCTAGAACTGTCTATGCACTGTTAATAATACAACCTATAAACAAGAAACACGTGATTTTTTTGATGCATTTACCCCTTAAATGAACTTGTTGTGTAAATACGACCTAATCGAGCCTCAATATGGGCCCCAGATCTAAGTTCAAAAAACTATCTCACAAAGCTAACAATACAGACTATAAAACAAACACTATCCTTCAATCAAAAACTGTCCTCTTTCCCTTTCATCAACATTCAGTAAACTATAGGTTTAGACCTTTGAATAGATACAGGTATGGAGGTGATATTGGAGTCAATACTGTTATCTCTCGAAGGGATAACCTCAACCGAAGCCGAATCAGTGGTCCTTTCTCTTATTCTCCAATTCTCCACCTTAGCTCCATCGCCTTTACATGCATGTGACATTGTGGTACTGGTGAACCACACTAACAACTCAATCTCTTTTCTTGAAGGTTGCCCTATCAATGTCAAACCTATTTTGGGAGGGCTCTTATCAGCATCAAAAGCTTCCGTTAAAACAATCCCAATGGTTAAGGTTTTAGGTGAAGGGATTGATTGCTCTTTTTATTTTTTTGGGGTTTTGAAATCGATGAGAAAGCTAAGGAGATGCCTTGTAAAAATTATTTTCATTTGATTTGTATTGACAAGTGATTGGGGATAAACGGATCATGTCTGATTTGTAGGTATAAGATGGTAGTAGATGATCAATGTGAGAAAAAAAAGATGATGAAAGCGATGAAGATGAAAGAGGTGATGATGGTGGCAATGATACGAAGGAAGATAATTGTAGCCTATTTTTCCTATTGGGATTAGACGAGCTACTATACACATAACACTTATTGTTAATTGTGTGTGGATGGGTCTATAACTTGGACTTCGCTTCACAATGAGGCTCGATTAGTTCGTATTTACATTGTGTAGATGAATCCACGGGATAAATGAGTAAAAATTTTATCAGCACTAGTTTTGACATTTCATTTAAGTTGTATATACTTTTAGAATTGCTAGTTTTTGGATACGTACGTTACACATGTTCCCCATGTGAATTTTTATAAATTTGTTAGAACAATTAAAATTTTATAAAACATGCATGTAAAAAATTTAATAATTCCTAATGAACTTTTAAAAAATGACAAAAGTACCAAATGAGAGACCTATTTTAATATTTTAAAACTAATTTCTTTTAAATAGCCAACTATAAGTAATTTGACCCTTGGTTGGTGGTTAGTAAACTTGTGTCAATTAAATTTTTTGAACTTTAACAAAAGTCACAAATGGCTAAATTGAGTCCAAATACAAATATAGACTTGTGTCAGTTAAAAATTCACGAAAAATTAAATTAAGAAAAGAGAGAGAAAACACACATAGAAAAGAACATAATAGGGAAAAAGATAATATGCAACTTCTTAAGACTTTAATTATACTAATATAAACAGGAAAATAGACCACAAAATTAGTACATAATTTTTCGAGTTCGTGTCGACTGCTCTAATATCCAACCATAACTCTATATTCTTCTTCATCGAATCAAACTAAAACATGAATCAAATAGTACAATAATGATATAAATATATAACTTCGTATTTTAACTATAAAATTAAAAGGACCACTTTTAATAGGGATGTCATCAAATAAAAAGATGATTTATATCGATTAAAATAGCAGAACACCAATAGATGTCGTAAAATTCTAAACTAAATATTTAGAAATTATGAATATAAAAGTATAAGTTATAGATATTAAGAATATATCAATTAAATAGATAACTAGATATGAGATATGAAAGTGAATGTTTAAAGTAAATAAAAGAAAATCATGAGTAGTAAATAAATTAAAGAATATAAATTTCATACTACCAAAACCAAAAAATAATAAACATAAGACATGTGATGACGATGAATTTGAAGTTGTAGATGTCAATGAATATGAAGGTATAGATGATGATGAATCCGAAGCTCAAGTTATGGTCATTGATAACAAATAATTTAGTTATTTTCCTTATTCGTTTTTGGCGTTTTCTAGGTAACTGAAATATAAAAGGTTATTTGTACAAAATGTCATGCACTTTTAATTAGGATGACAATCTATCTAAAGCTAGAGATGGTGTTGATCTAATGCCAGAGGTTGTGGATATGTATTGAGAATGTATAGTTGGAGGTTAGTCAAAGATAGTCAAAAGTTGTTAATGTATAATTGAGATTAGTTAGATGATTAATTGTTTGTTAGTAAGTTAGTTAGAGATGTGTATAGATACACACATATACAGAAATACATACATATAGATATTGTACACTATATATATTGTTGTACAGTGACTCAATTGGGAATAAGATAAAAATCCCTAATTCTCAACTGCTCTCTCTCTCTCTCTCTCTCGGCTCCTTCTCTACTCTCTCATCTTCCTCAATCTCACTTTCTAACATGGTATTAGAGCCAGCGAGGCTCATGAGTCTCCATCTGTGACTCTAGGTCACCGAGACTACCCTTGACGAAGCCCGAAGAAGAAGATGGCAACGACAATGGCGTCGACAACAACGACTCAAATTTTCGCCGAGACTTTAGACCAAGTCTTGAAGAATCATAATCACCCGCTCTAACTTCATCCGTCAAACACTCCAGGTAGTGTTCTCACCTCTGTTCAGCTCACAGGAGCTGAAAGTTACTCCTTATGGAGTAGATCATTGATGATCACTTTGAGGACTAAGAGCAAGTTAGGGTTTGTTGTAGAAACTTGCAAGAAGTCCGACTACAAATCGAAGTTGGAGGAACAATGGGACAAGTGCAACGCGTTTGTGTTAGCTTGGATTATGAACACAGTGTCCAAAGAATTATTGAGCTGAATTGTATATGCTTCAGATACTGCAATAGTCTGGGCTGACTTGAAGGAGAGATTTGACAAGGTTGATGGTTCAAGGAGCTATCAGCTTCATTGAGAGATCTGTACATTGAGTCAAGGTAATCTGACAATTTCTGCTTATTTTACCAAAATGAGATTGCTGTGGATGAGTTTGATGCTCTTGTACCTCCACCTACATGCAATTGTGATAAGTCCAGAATATACATCGATCATATTCAGTATTTGCGTCTGTTTGCATTTCTAATAGGACTGAATGAGGTATATAGTCATGCTCGCAGTCAGATTCTCATGATGAATCCTCTTCCCAATGTGACTAGAGCATATACAATGATTATTTCTGATGAGAGCCAGCGTGTTACTGCTGGATCTAAAATAGCTCGTGAGATGAATGAATCCATGGCACTATATGCTGGAAGTACTGGTAAGAGAGCACATTATACAGGAGGAAGCAATAACACAGGAGGAAGCAATAACACAGGTCAGTTCAATAACAATCATAGGCAGAGAAGGAACTGGAATATATCCTGTGATTACTGTAAAATCCAGGGCCATACTAGGGATGTATGCTACAAACTAGTTGGCTATCCTAATGACTGAAAGTTTAAGAAGAGGTCAGGGATGCAGAACAACAGAGCACAAAGGCATAGTGATACAACAAATTATGTAACTGCCCATAAGGATGAGATGGAGTCACTTGATGATTTTGCCCCTGTTGCTCCTACGGTGAAGGGTAAGGATATTGAATGTGGTATACAACCTACTTTCACACAGAACCAGTACAACAAACTTTTACAAATGCTGGAAAAGGAAGATGCCTGTTCAAGCTTGGACAAAGGAAATAACATGGCCAACATGGCAGGTATGATCACAATCTCAAATGCATTGTATGCCAGTAATGATAATGCATAGATTAAGACTGAGAAAGGAGACTGGATAGTTGACTCAGGTTCAACATGCCACATGACATATGACCTAAGCAAACTTCATTATGCATCTAGTTGTAGAAATAAGTTGGTACATTTGCCCAATGGTGAGAGTGCACAAGTTTCACACATAGGTTGCAGTAGCACAAGTGCTGGAAGTATCTTGAAAGATGTCTTGATGGTGCCTGAATTCAAGCATAATCTACTTTCAGTGTCTAAATTAACAAGGCAACTAAATTGCTCAGTTAATTTTCTTTCTGAGTTTTTTGTGTTTCAGGATCTCTCAAGTGGAAAGGTGAAGGGGATTGGTAGAGAAACTAGAGGACTATACTACCTACCTGATAGACTGCATTGTGAGAAAAGCAGGGGAGCTAAGAGGAAGGCATTGTTGACACAACATTCTTGTATGGACTAGCTGCTGTGGCATAAAATATTAGGTCATCCCTCTACAAAAGTGTTGCAGCATCTGTTCATGGACAATAATCAGCTGGAATAATGAATGTACCAATTGTCCTATCTGTCCACCTACTAAGCAGACTAGGATACCTTTTCATTTGAGTTTGTCTAGAACACAGGCTGTTTTTTATCTAATTCATGTGAATGTATGGGGATCTTATAGAACTACTACTCATAATGGATTCAGGTTTTTCTTAACAATTGTTGATGATTACTCAAGAATGTGTTGGCTATACTTGTTGAAACTGAAAAGTGATACTTTTTCAGTATTAAAATCTTTTTTGTTGTTGGTAAGAAATCAATTTAGCGGGCATGTCAAGAAGGTGAGAATAGACAATGGTACTGAATTCTTCAGCACTGAGTGTTGTGATATGCTGAAGTTTTTTGGCATTATTTATGATAGCAGTTGTCCATACACTCCACAACAAAATAAAGTGGTTGAAAGGAAACATAGACATATACTTGAGGTAGCTAGAACCATCAGGTTCCAAGGTATCATCCCTATCAGATTTTTCGAAGAGTGTGTTCTGTCTGCAGTTTACTTAATTAACAGGTTGCCTATTTCAATTTTGCATGGAAAGTCTCCATATGAATAATTTCATGAACACAAACCAAACATTGACCACTTAAGGATCATAGGTTGCTTATGCTATGTATCTAAGGTAGTCAAGCAGGAAAAGTTCTCATCCAGGTCGGAGGCATGTGTATTGCTAGGGTATTCAGCAACTCAAAAAGGCTATCTACTATACAGCTTGTCCCAAAGGAGATTCCTTATCAATAGAGATGTTGTTTTCAGGGACGATATCTTCCCCTTCAAGCAGGTATCCAGCAAACAGGAACATCTATTTCCCATTGAGTCAATTGCAGTATCAGATGACACCTATGTGTGCAGTAGAGACAGAGACTCAACTATTACTGCAGCTGATATATACCTGGATGGTGACAATTTTCTATAATAAAAAACTGTAGGTGGTACTACCCAACCTAAATATAGCAGGTCCATAATTGAACCTGCATCCAGAAGTGCAGCAAAATCTATATGCGGGAGGTCCAATAGAAGTCATCATCCTCCCATTTGGATGAAAGACTATGTGAATTCAATTGGAACTCAACCATATTCTCAAAGTAACTATGTATCTTATAATAACCTGTCACCCAAATATCTAGCATATCTGTCTATGTTCTCTATAGAATTTGAGCCAAAGACCTTTGAGGAAGCAAGCAAGGGTAGCAGATGGATCCATGCTATGCAGCAAGAGGTACAAGCCTCAGAGAAAAATGGTACTTAGGAGATAGTGGAGCTGCCCAGAGGAAAATATATTGTAGGGTGCAAGTTGGTGTTCAAGATCAAGTACAAAGCTAATAGTGAAGTGGACAGATTCAAAGCCAGGTTAGTAGCAAAGGGCTATAGCGAAACTGAGGGAGTTAACTATCAAGAAACCTTTTCTCTAGTAGTAAAGATGATAACAGTGAGATCCATCATAGCACTAGCTGCCAGTCAACATTGGAACATCTGTCAAATGGATGTTTTCAATGCTTTTCTGTAGGGAGGTTTGCTTGAAGAGGTATATATGGAGTTGCCAAAGGGGTTTTACAGTGCAGAGAAAGACAAGAAGCTTGTATGCAAATTGGTGAAGTCCCTATATAGACTTAAGCAGGCATTCAGGCAATGGAATGCCAAACTCACTGAGGCTTTATTAGGATCAGGTTACTCCTAGAGTCACCTGGACTATTCCTTATTCACAAAGAGGAAGGGTAATGGATTGGTGATAATTCTATATATGTAGATGATTTACTAATCACAGAAAATGATACAATATTAATAGAGGATACCAAGTAAGTCGTGCACCATCACTTCAAGATCAAGGATCTAGGTGAGCTTAAGTACTTCTTGTGCATTGAATTTCTAAGGTCTGATGCAGGTATTGTGATGAATCAGAGGAAGTATGCCCTTGAATTGATAGCTGAAGCTGGACTAAGGAATGTCAAGCCTAGCATGACACCATTATAACATAACCAGAAACTAACTGATGTTGTTTTTGACCCAGAATATCCATATGAAGATGTCTCAAGGTATCAAAGACTTGTTGGAAAATTACTCTATATCACCATCACTAGGCCTGATATAGCATTTGCAGTCCAGGTGTTGAGCCAGTTCAAGCAGAGGCCTAAGGTGTCACATTGGCAAGCAGTAATGAGAGTGGTTAAGTACATCAAATTAGAACCTGGAAGGGGCTGCTCATGAGCTCTAAGCAGCAACCTCATCTCCATGGTTATTGTGATGCAGATTGGGTTGCCTGCCTAAGTACTAGGAGGTTTGTTATTGGCTTTATTCTTTAGTTTGGTGAATCTCTGATTTCTTGGAAATCAAAGAAGCAACCCATAGTGTCTAGGAGCTCCACATAGGCTGAGTATAGAAGCTTAGCTGCATTGGCAGCTGAGATTATCTGGATGACAAATTTGTTCAAGGAACTGGGGGTACACTTGAGGGAGCCAGCATTGGTACACTGTGACAGCAAATCATCCTTACAAATTACTTCCAATCCTGTGTTCTATGAGCGTACCAAACACATAGAGATCAATTGCCATTTCATTAGTGAGAAGATTCAAAGGGGACTCATCAAAACAATATATGTTCATACCAAAGATCAGCAAGCTGACCTGCTCACCAAGGCACTAGGAAGAGCACAACATGAGTACCTAGAAGGCAAGCTTGGAGTATTGAATCTTTTCAATACATCCAGCTTGAGGGGGAATATTGAGAATGTATAGTTGGAGGATAGTCAAAGATAGTCAAAAGTTGTTAATGTATAGTTGAGATTAGTTATATGATTAATTGTTTGTTAGCAAGTTAGTTAGAGATGTGTATAGATACACACATATGTATAGAAATGCATACATATAGATACTGTACACTATATATATTGTTGTACAGTGACTCAATTGGGAATAAGATAAAAATCCCTAATTCTCAACTGCTCTCTCTCTCTCTCTCTCGGCTCCTTCTCTGCTCTCTCATCTTCCTCAATCTCACTTTCTAACAATATGACCATGAATTCGAATTCAACATAAGGTCATTGACAATAATCAATTTGGTGACTTTACTTATTTGTTTTAGGCATCATTGAAATATAAAAGTTTCTACAAAATATTGTGCCATTTTTAGATAGTTTCATTTTGACGACCTGCCATAAGATTAAAAAAGTGAAAGTTCATGTAGTTAATCAATTGGATAATAAAGTTCCCCTAGATTCTGATTAGAAATTGACACCAATAAGGTAGAAATGAGTTGCATGATATCAGTCAAGAATAAAAGCTCTCAATCAACTTTTCTTTAGCTATGATATTCATAATTTGGTTAGCCTCCTTATAATAGCCAGTGATGTTGCTATTTGATTGATCCATAGATGTTATGTCAATTGTGACGGTGAGCTACCATTTCTATTATCTGTTTTGAAAGTATATATGTTAAACATCATGGAACTTTAAACTTCAATAATGTTTGCATCATCTCTGAAACTAATTCTAGTATGTTATATTGATTGTCACCCATCCTGACTTAGCCTTTCAAAAAAATTTGTTTACAAATTGGAATATGTTTTGAGTTTTTCATAACAAAGCTGAGACGAGTGCATTGAGTTATCATTTGCTCTATTTAAATTTAAAAAAGAAATTGATGTTGCATCTTTTCCCCCCCATAATATTTTGGTCTCCAAGAGCATCATAAGAGTTACGTGTGTAAGAACATTGTGTATCCCATTGAGAGTTAAATCCTTGACCAATTCTACAAAGTACATATAGTATTCTACATAGGAGCATTGATTCCTATTTCCTAGTAAATCCAGAAAAGCTCCACAATCATCTAGCAATCTTTCCCTACACAAATACATGCTCTAAAGATTCATGGTAAGTGTTATTATAACATTTAAACATAGTTAGCACTTGTTTACATCAGATTTTCATCGAAAGGTAATTTCCTTTTTAATAATATTCAAGAGAGGAATGATATTTTAAATGAATTTTGTTTATTCCACATGTAGTTTATCATTCTTGGATTGGGAATCGTTATAATTTACCACACATTCTTATGGAAAAAAACTATTGTCACTTTGTGCTTTAAGACCTTTTTTCCTATGTTAACTTAAATGATGACATTAACAGTATTTGTGGCAAGAGGGTATTCAATTTCTTCATATTCCAACTTTTTTCTTCAATGAAGTCGCTAACTTTGATCCTATTGGACTTTGGAGCTGGGTTAACTAGAATAGATTTATTACCCATTCAATCATCCTACCAAAAGCTACAACCATCCTTGTTTAATTTCAACTAATATTGAAGTCAACCTTCAATTTGACACTCTTCAACTTCCTCCAATCTCTATATTGTCCATCTTTCCTTTACCTACACACATATGTACTTTATTGCAGTTCTTAGCTTGTAAAGAAATGACAGGTGAAACGTTTGGTTTATCTGATAAAAAATAGCTTTGAAAAAGTATTTTAGAAGCATTTTTTAAAGTGCTGAAATTAGTTTGAAAAATAAACAGTTATGTGTTTGCATAAAAGTATTCTAGCTGAAAAAAGTTGTTGTGTTTGGCACATAAATGCTATTAAACACTTTTTAAATTAAAAATATCTGAAATGCCCTTCAAGCTGTTAACATTATAAAAATTGATTACTTTAAGATTTTTCTGTCTAAAATAAAAAATAAATTTATATTTTGATTCAATATCAATATAAACTTATTTGACTAAATTTTATGTACACAATTTATTTTTAATTTTTAAAAAATATATAATTTGGATTGATCACATGAAAATTTTGAAATGCCTCTTTTTTCATGAACGAAAATCAAAACATGACTAAGATATTCAATTGCCAAAATATACAATTTTCTCTTGCCCTCTCAACAAACTTCCAACATTTAACCAACCAATAATGTTTATTCTTTCTAATGGCATGCATGGTGCTTCTTATTTCACATAAAGAATTTAAAATATTTTTTAATTACATTCATGAATAACAATGTTTATTTATCATTCATGTATTTCTCTTACTATCATAAATTATTTATTAAAAAATAGTGAAAGAAGAACAATATATATAAATAGACATACATTCATATTCCAATCTTACAAGGTTTGATACAAATAAAAGTGTTTAAATAGGTCAGGATATATTTGGGAATATGAAAAAATATTTAGAGTAAATAGTTAAATTTTTTGGTCAAGGTATAATAACTTTTAAGCTAAAAAATGAAAAGTTCAGAGGTTTTGGAGCCTGTTTGGCTTAGTTTAAAAGTTGGTCAAACCTACTTTTAAACTCTTTTTAGCTTATGAAAGTGTTTGACATTTTGCAAAACAGTTTAAAAAAGTTAAAATTTGCTTAAAATAGGTTAAAAGTTAAAACTACCACCCTCCTAAATTTTTGTTTTTTTATCTTAAACGTTGTTATAGTTTGAGCAAAAATTACCTATTTACCATAAATATTTTTTCATATTTTCAAAAATATCCCTTCTCATTATTTCAATTCAAACCACAACCCAACACTCTTCTTGCCGCGCTCTCTCTTCACAAAGCTTGGGTTCTCTTCCCTCCACTACCATTAATATAAGTTTCACTATTTTTTTATGTTACATCCCAACCTAGGGTCGTGGCCAGTGTCCGATAGGGACACCTAGACACATGCTAACCTTAACTTCCCAATGAAATCGACCTGGAAACCTACCAAAATTTTGGCAGAGTTTTCTCTGTTAAATTCACTAATTGCACCTACAAAGAAAATCCAGCAGCAACCCAGACACAATATAAATATATATTCATTTATACATATGCATAAATGCGGGCCGACAAGGTCTCCGCTGCGGTCCTGACGCCTAATAATCATGTCATACATAGGGTAATGCGGTCTCGCTGCATGATCAAGTATAAAATTCATATAATAGATCATGTGCTCAAGTATATCTCACACACCCACTACCCACTAGTATCCACAGACCTCTAGACATATATGCTGAACAGTACATGCATATACATAACACAATTACA
>JAOTQJ010000011.1:15687070-15697070 GCA_025642045.1 Solanum sejunctum | reverse complement strand
CTACATGATCCACAAATCACTTGTTTTAAGCGTCTAAAGTTCATGAAATAGAACTTCAGAATTTTCTAATTTTCATGTGTATTGGTCTATGAATATCTGAACATATTGGAAAATTGTTTTCTCCCCTTTGATTTCTCCTCTTAGCATCTAAGTATAAACTCATTACCTAGTCTCAACAATTTATGTTTTAAAAATTAAATTCACAACTAATAAGTCGTGATATTTGAGAATTTAGAGTAAATAATATATTGTAGTCATACCAAAATGAAAAATCAAAAGTGAAAGGACTTGAAAATTTTGTTTCACTATTAAAATACCAATATTATTTCAATTTTTAAATCAAATTTTTAGTCATATACCACACAACATTTGTATTATATTCTAAAAAAAAAATTATAATATCCAAAATTATACCAATTATTATACCAAAATTATCAAAATCTATACAGTAACTTGTTTTCTTATTACACATCTTGTAAGTCGTTTAAACATCAATATTATACCAACTTTCAAATCAATTTTTTGACTTTTAAGAATTAAAAAATTTATGGCCATCATAACCAATTATTATCAAACAAATTATCATCTATTGTACGTATGAACAATTAGACAATACAAAAATATTTACCTTTTGGTAAACAAATATCATTTAATTGGATTGACTTTAAAAAAAATGATAAATACCATTAAGATTAGACCAAGATTCAAAATCGTACATTGACACTTCATTTAAATATTAGCAATAAATACACCAATTTTTCAATAATCCACAATACTGGATAACAACACACGATTAATTCAATACAAAATCAAAATAAATATCATCTGCAACACCATAAGCCAGTTTATGTCACAACAAATAATATGTTCATACAAATTATAACACTAAAGAACGAGAATAAAATAAGATAAATTAGTAAGTTTATTACATTTAACATTAATTAATTGTGTTGACTTATTTAAGGAACCCTTCATATTTATTTTTAGTATTGGAAATTTAAAATTCTTAGTAATAGCATGTTCATCAATATGCCCTTTTTGTTGAGATTTCATTCCATTAATTGTGCAGCTCCTTTAATTAAACTCATGCTAATTAATATTTTAGTATAAATATGAAGAAGTCGGTAGGGTCATGTAATTTATGTTCTAAAAAATGTATACTTATGTTTTTTGTTCTTTCTTTTTCGTAGCTTCGTAATTATGATGATTCAAACCTCCTTGTGATGTATTTGATCACTACAAACATGGGGCAATGGAGATCTTAACGAACGTTAGCAACGACTTTCACAAAGACAATATTTGATACTTGATTTCTATTTAAATATTTCAGAAACTTATGAGGTTTTGAGATGCCAATTCAAGTAAATATGTTGTTTTTCTAATATAGGTATGAGCTATGATTAAGGCTAGTTACCTCCAAAAATCTTAATAGATGAAGATATTTTTGGGAGTTGGAAGATTCATGCCAAGTGTGAAAATGAAGTGGTCTGTCGTGTTCTGGGCTTAAGAGATATTTCTTTTAGATGGAAAATAAGTATGTATTTTGTGTGGTTGCCAATATATACCTCACAATATGTTATCCTTCTTTTATTTATTTGGAACAATTTCTAACATTCTCATCCAAAATGGCTGCAGCACCATCAAGTCCCTCCATATTTTCTGCAACTCGTTCTGCTTCAAATACTAATGCAACTTCCTCCGTTTCAAATATATATGGTAAGATACATATTTTTTGTACCATTTTTGATTATAGATGCTGCAGCTTGAACTCTTTTCAACCATTATTCAAGAACTTTCTTGATATGTGAGAAGGAGAATTTTGGAGCAATGGCAAAATTATCTCTGTGTGAATAATAGATCACGGGTTTGAGTCATGAAAGCAGCTACTAATGTTTGCAATTTAGTGTCTATTTCACACTAATTGGGCAGTGGTGTGGCCCTTCCATGGCCGTGCTTATGTGGGATTAGGGGTGACAAAGTCAAACCCAGCCCTTTTAACCCATTGAAGTTATTTAATCTATCATTCATCAGCTCAACCCATCTCAATTCAATCTATTTAACCCACTGAAAGTTGGTTTGATATACAATTCGAATTGACTCACAAAAGATTTTATCAAAATTATTTTAAAATATTTTTTTTAATTTGATAAAGAAAAATATTAAAAATAGAAATAAAATAAGGAAAACTTAGTAAAAATTAGATCGAGTTGGGTATTGACTCGTTCTATGACCCGTTATTCAACTCATTTTGATCTTATGTTGATCTATTCTGACTCACTTAAATTTGACCCAACCCGCCAAAGTACCACTCCTATCTGTCTGGGATGCTATGTGCACCTTATTGCAGTGAGCTTTTTTATTTTTCTTGATCTATGTTTGCATGTATTTACTTTAATTCTTGTAATTTGGATGATTTATTTTTAAGATCACTTTAGCTGTTATTACAATCCTAGAAACATAGGAGATTACCCATGCTGTTTCATTAATTGTGGTGTTGGCCAGGACTCTTCTTTTCTATTTGAATGAAAGAATAATCAAAATATAGTACAACGAGTACAGAGGTTAGGCTACGTACATCCGACCCCCCCTCACCCCGCAATGAGCGGGAGCCTTTTGAGGCACTGGGATATGTTGTTGTTGTTGTTGTTGAGTACAGAGGACCAAATACTCTTTGAGCTGCTCCACATCTTTCAAGCTGTCTGTCTTCTATAATACTTGTGTTAATGCCATTCATTGGCATAGTTTCATTTGTATTCAAAATGCAGCTACAAGTTTTTTGAGCGCACGATTGAGAAGATACTATCCCGCTACAAGGAAACTAGTAAGGATTAGTAGGGGTGTAGTTGCTGGGGCTGTTGCAGCTCCCCCAGTAGAGGAAATCAAAGAGTAAGTTCCACCTTTCTATTGTCATCCGCCTCGTAATGAGACATACTGTTTTTTGTTAGCATCAAATTGGATGAAGTAATATATGGGAAGTTAGCTTATTTTTCTATGTATACATGATATCGAACTATTGAAGTTTAACAATCGCAGATGGTCATGTTACAGATACGCTCTTCCCACATGGGCTAACTTTGACCTTGGAAAATCACCGGTATATTGGAAAACAATGAATGGTCTCCCTCCAACTGCAGTACGTTTATGTTTCCAAAAAAATAAAAATATATTTTTTAACATAATGTTTCTGAATGCCTATTAATCTTGGTCTTATTTTCTTTTTGACAGGGAGAGAGACTGAAGCTTTTTTACAATCCTGCTGCAAACAATATAGTTCCTAATGAAGATTTTGGAATAGCTTTTAATGGTATGTTCTTGTCTATTTTGAATTCACAAAATTTTACTAGTAAATGCATCCTCCAAACATATTCAATAGGTTTCATCCTTCTTTTCGCTCATATATTTGCCATTTTCTTCGTTCTACGACACACTCTTAAATTAGAACCAAAATGCTAGCTGAATTCTTGAGCCACAAATTCAGGAGGTTTCAATCAGCCCATCATGTGCGGTGCTGAGCCTAGGATAATGCTCGAGAAAATCAGAGGAAAAGCTGACCCTCCTATTTATACGATTCAGATATGTATTCCCAAGCATGGTGAGTTTTAGAGTTTTATTTAAGAAAATTCCCTTAGCCACATTTTAGAAGAACAAATCTCTGCTTCTTACTTTTACATTTTATTTATCTATTTGCAGCTCTTAGTTTGATTTTCTCATTCACAAATGGAACCGAATGGGATGGTCCCTATAGACTACAATTTCAAGCCCCCAAAGCTTGGAGGAATAAGCCAACTGAATTTTTCACCGAGGTAACATTCAGTTGGTTAACAAACTTGAATTATAATCACGTTGTTGTCACTTTTGTTAGAAGAATTCTGGTACTCGTCTGGTATTGATATCTTTATATGACACTGATTGCCTAAAGTGTGGTTTTTGAATTGTGCTGCAAGTGCTATGAATTACAATACAAATGCTAGTATGGACTTCTTCTTGGAGTCTCACATTGTTTGAGGAATGGGAATTTGGTCTCTTTGTGTGGTCTTGACAATCCTCCCCATGAGCTAGCTTTTTGGGGTTGAATAGGCTCAATATTCATTTCTTTATCATTTATCGATGTTAACTCATATGTTCAGGAAAAAAATAAGATATAAAATGGTAGTCCTTACTGGTAAACAATGGATTCCTTGTTATCACCGTGTTACTAAGGTCAGAGCCTAATGTCACGGACTTAGAACTCAAGCTAAGACTTCCGTGCAGCACTCGATCTTGCAAATACAAGTAAGCTGGTGATAGTTCTGGCTACTGGACTTATGCCATCTAGGAGTAACATTCATGCTACATCTTGTAGTTGTATGATGGTTCTATTACTCTATTCACTGATAAAAATAATTTGCATTGTGATAGCTTCTGTTGAAGAGTGATATGGCATCATTATTGAGGAATAATTTTGTTAAACAGGGTCTTGCACAGGAGTTGAGCCAGGAGGGTGCCTGTGACAGGGCAATCTTCCCGGACTCGAATATCTTGATCACAAGATGTGCTATGGTTGGTAACTTGAATGTGGACGGTGTAAGTAAAACCATCTTGCTCTATCTTTCTAATTCGACATTTCCCTTTATTAAGACGTTAAAGAGTTTCATTTCAAAGCTAGTATTTGATTAGAGGGAAAACGATGCTAATGCAGGGTGATCGTTGCAACCTTGATCTAGTGCCGGGATGCATTGATCCAAGCTCGCCCAACTATAATCCACTAGCCAATGTAGATGATGGATCTTGTCCGCCATATTCAGAATCTGATGAGGATTAACTTTTAGTACATATATACGACTGATGCTTATCGCCTAGTGTTATCACTGGAAGTCTTCCCCACTTGTATGGATTTGATTTCCACTGTTCCCTTCCCCTTTGCAGTAAAAATGTCTAGAATTACAAAAAAGGGAACACTTAAATACATAATGAATCTCCAAGCCTATACTGTGAAGTAGCTAGTTATGGTGTTTGTACTCATAGATTGTATAGAACTTTGATACTCTGTCTATCCCAATTTATACGATTCACTTTCTCCTTTTATCAATCTCAAAAAGAATGATACATTTCTATATTTAGTAACAATTTAACTCTTAAAATGTTCATTACTCTTAATGAAATGATTTATAGGCACATAAATATCTATTATTTATTTTAGACCATACATCCGAAAAGTCTTTTTTTTTAAAAAAAAACTATATGTCAAATCAAATTAACTCATATAAAATGAAAGGAAAAAATACTTGACTTTTGGCATGCCGCGAAAACAAGCTCTTGTTAGATTTATCCTTCTCTTGTACGAGTATATATGTTCTAAAAATTAGTACAAAAATGCTCAAAAAATTACACTCCAAAAATATTAGAAATGCATATGTTTTGCAAATTGTACTAGGCACTACAGCTACAAAGTTCAAAAAAGGGAAGAAAAATGGCTAAAACTTAGAGGTCATTTGGTAGTGTGTTAGAAAAATAATACGTGAATTAGCTTTTTGTAATAACTAATGCTCGCAATAGTTATATATTTTATTGTGTATCAAGATGTCAATTACGAATGCATGAAAATGCATTATATTAGTAATATATGTATTAGCATGGTTAAAGACATAATTATTCCTAAAAAAAATTTCTACCTTCTCAACCATAAATCATATTTATGTAGGGTATGTTTGTAAATAATATATATTTTAAAAATTATGCAATCCATGTGATTTTAGTATACAAAGTCAAACATTGCATCAGAATAATCTCTCCATAAAGCATCACTAACACATTTTATTTAGCATTATTCTTATACATTCTACCAAATAATTCCTTACTCATATTCAGCATTTATATCAAGTAATAATGCATGGTAAGAGTTTGTGCATAAAGCTATTGGATTAATCGTGATTAATTGATTGTCTGTGCTTCTTTCAATTGTGAAGTAGCAGTTAGTCAATGCAACTTTCGACGCTCACATGGGTTATCTGAAAACAGTCGTGCTATATTTTTAAACATAGGGGTCAGGCTGCGTACATCCGACCCCTCCTTACTCCGTAATGAACGAAAGCCTTTGAGACATTAGGGTAATATTCGTTCGTTCGTAATTGAACATGCATTTGCATCTTATCATATTAGTTAACTATAATTAATCATGATTTAATGTGAACATGATGTGGAATTTGTTAATCTATTCAGCTTTGGAATTTGAAAGATGGCAAATTAGTACACCCTACCGTCAATAAAGTAAATTGTTGAGGTGTGGCATAACCTTTAAAATGATATTAAGAGCCTGTTTGACTTAACTTAAAATTAGTCAAATTTATTTTTAAACTTCTTTTAGTTTATAAAAGTATGTGGTAATTTTTAAAATAACTTTAAAAAAGTTAAAATAAGTTAAAAGTTAAAAGCATCAATCCCCCAACTTTTTATTATTTAGTTTAAAAGTTATTATAGTTTGACAAAAAGAAAATTACCTTTTTACCTCAAATATTTTTTCATGTTCTCAAAAATATCTCTTCTCATTATTTTAATTCAAACTACAACCCAACACTCTTTTCACCACGCTCTCTTCACAAAGCTTGGGTTCTCTTCCTCCACCACCATTAATGTAAGTTTCACTATTTCTTTTATTTTTTCATTAGTTTTTATTGCAAAATTGTTATTAGTCTGACTTTTCTTCTTGTTTAAAGAATTGGGTACTGCAAAAATTTCATCTTAAATTGTGTATATAAAATTTACCTAATATACTTAAATATTAAATTTTTATTAATGTTGAATTAAAATATAAATTTATTTTACTTTATTTTATTTTTTAAGACAGAAGAAAAGTAATCAGTTTTTATAATATTAACAACTTGAAGGGTATTTCAAACATTTTTAATTAAAAAGCTACTTAACAGCACTTATGTGTCAAACACATCAATAACTTTTTTTAACTACAACAGTTTTATCCAAACACATAGTTACTTATTTTTCAAATAAATTTTAGCATTTAAAAATTGTTTCTAAAATACTTTTTCAAAGATTTTTTTTCCGCTAAGCCAAAATGGACTTAAAAACATAACTTAAAGGATTATTTTCTAATAATACCTTTTGTAATCAATGCAGTTAATCTCTTAAAAATGTAAAGTAGTTAAAGAAAAAAACTCATTAAAAAGAAGGAAAATTCTGGAAAAAGAGGACTAATACACTTTTGAATTTTAAAAAGTTTACTTATTTGGACAATTGAAAAAAAAATGATTACAACTCTAATGCAGACCATAAAATTACTTTATGTAGTTTAATCAAAATTTTCAATACTAATCTAAATTGGTCTGGGGCCATAACCTCCTTTCGATCTAAAAAATATCCAAACTCAAAGCCAAATGATAAATATTGATTAATTGAATCCATCGCAATAAGAATAATCTCAAAATTTCATCTATAACTTTGAAAAAATTATCAAATACAAGAACAATCACTATAGCAAAATCTAAAGAGCAAACCATTTGTAATACTCAAAATATTTTTTAATAAAAATTAGGTTGTGATTCATGATGTCTCACTCAATGGAGATATGATAGGTCATCACTGGATCTACTTTTTACATATTTTGAGGATATTCCATCTTGCAAATAACAACAAAAACAACAAAGATCTACCTAGTGAAATTTTATTAAGTAAAGTTTAAAAAAATATAAAAATAAAAATGTTATATATTATTGTTTGTCAAATGTATATAATATATTATTATATATCAGATTGATTTTTGAGCTAAATATTTGTGATATAAGAATTGAGCTATATTTTTATAATCTAAATTATGTAATTATACTTTTATGAAGTTTTTTCTATTAAGAAAATCTCAATAATTCATTTATAGACCCGACATTATTCTTTGAAGTTTTTGCACAAATTACCTCTATTTTAAATTCATCTTTACTTTTTTTCTATATTATATATATAATGAAAAAATTGACCAGTATCCATCTATCCGAAACTAATTCGTTCAGCATAACTTGAGAGAATTTTTTTGTCTCATTTAGCATAAATTCTAGAGGAATTTTTGCATATAGACACTTAAAAATATTTTAATTATGATACATAGCTATATGCATTTCGTAATTATAGTTATAACAATATTTGTATACGTTTGTTTAATTCGCTATATAATTTGCAGTTTTTGTACAACGTTTATATATATTTTTTCATGTACAATTTATGGCAATATTTGTGAAATTCGCGATACACTTCGTAGTATTTATATATTTCACTATACAATTTGATTTCTGCACAACTTTTAAATAAACGCGCACAATATTTGTATAAATCAAACGAATTATATAAAATTCAAATTGTAATTACAATGAAATATTTGCCACATTAACTAATATAAATTCTATAGGAATTAAATTATGCGATATAAATGGTGTAGTCTTTATTTAAATTTGTTGTAATATTCAAAAACTAAAGTTTGCCTTTGGAGCATATGTTCTTTTACCATTTTTAAAAGAAAAAATGATAGCTAATGTGGGATGATAGGGTATATGCATGAGTCTGGTGTATTCTTTTCTATTTTTAAATATGTTATGATCTTCCCACATACAACATAACTTGTCATGTGTTCAGTGTTAGGGCATAACTTGTTGCGGTTTATGAGATAACTTATGAGATATTATGATATGAAAATAAGAAATAATGCTTTTTAAAAATTTATTATTATTTTAATATTAGGGATATTTTTGATCACTTAGTTATTACTTAAAGCATTGAAGGATAAAATTAAAAAATTATAAATTTAAGGAAAATAAAATGAAATGCCACCTAAAATTGGGCTACCAGTACGAATAATCCTTCTTTAATTTTCATAAATGACCATTAATAAGTATCTTAATTGTATTCTTAAGCAATAATTTATCTAATTACACTTTATACTTATAGTTTTATTTGCTATGGACATTTTTATTTGTATAATTCGCCGTTGATATACAAATCTATTTGTATAATTCACTCTCAGTATACAAATCAGTTTGTAAAATCCACTTAATTTATTGCTAATATATGAATTTGTTCGTGTAATTTACTGCTTATATACAAATTCGGAAGTGGTCCCTAGCAACTAAGATGAAATATTAGTGACGAGTGCTAATTATTTAAAATTATAACTATGATAAATAATTAAATAATATATATTTATTTCGTCACATAAATTTAATCTTTGTCCGGAACCTTTCTTTTTGATAGACTAGGGTTAGGCCTCGGCAAATTTTCACAAAGCCATAAAACGGGATCGTTCTCATTTTTTGACTATGCTCAGCAATTAAATAGCGTTCGCTTTAAAAAATTTGCTTGGCAATGTTCCTTTCCTCCATTAAGTATAATAATTTAGTTTTATCTGTATGATAAGTTTATGATATTTTAGTACTATAAACCTACCAGTTGTTTCTTATACGCAAAAGTTAAAACTTTTCTGACTAGCAGCATAAGCTCTTCCCATTGATTTTTTTTGAAATTAAATTATGAAGTGAAGAGATGGGAACACCACACTATTTTAATGTGAGAGACAAAATAAACTACAATTATAAATAAAATAAGAAACATACTTTTATTGATAAATAATGTGGGCACAAATTTGTTTATTCTTTGATTCTTTTCTCCTATTTCTCCATAATTCGAGGAGTGCGTATTTCTTGAAAGTAAGATGATTTTGACATCCTTGAACCTATTTTGATCTTTGTGATGCCTTTTCAAATACTTTTATATAAACATGAATTAGGATGTATGATATATTAACTTCCAAGAGATCATCTCGTAAAAGTTATAGAGAGTTTGGACCAAAAACCTCATCCTTTGATGGAGTCCAATCCTATTTGTATGCGGGCCTGGACTGGCTGACGCAGAAGCAGGGTCATACCCCGTGACAGTGATAAATGCTTATGAAGAACATAAACTCTGCATTTATTTCATCTCCTCCTCATACTCGTGAATCCATAATTATCCTACTTTAATTTATGCACCC
>JAOTQJ010000011.1:15663368-15673391 GCA_025642045.1 Solanum sejunctum | reverse complement strand
TACATCAACTCACTTACCCAGTAGTGACCTTAGCTCTTTGAGCATGACCACAACCAAACAGTCCCTTAACATTTTTGGTCCTAGAAAACTCAGCGCCTAGTAACTCTATAACCCGTCCACACATCCTGATGTATAGTGCCATCTACCTGAGCTTTATAAAACAACCTGGGTTCAAAATATGACCTGTAGCATGCAAAGGCTGATGGAGTTGGTCAGTCCACCTTGCAACAATGATCTCAAATACATTCTCATGCTGCTTCTTAACTTCACCAAAAGCCCACTCAATATTTTTCTTGACTCTGTCCATTGCTTCATAAATATAACCCATTGGTGGTTTTTTCTCCCCCTCCACCAAACGAAGCATTGTTGTCAAAGGATCACAAACTTTAAGTTCGTGAACAACATCCATTCTAAGAGTGGACAGAAATAAGAAGGCTGGCCACACTTTTCCCAAAGTTTCCTTTGCAAATCTACTTGAAGTCCATTCGGTTGAGGGGATTAGAAGTTTCAACTAGGCTGTTGCAAATCTTGTCTTGGTTGGTTTCACCACATTGGTGAATTTTCTCATCAAGTTCAATGATGGCCTTTGACTAATGTAGGAATGGATCTTGATGACCTTCTTAAAAACTATTAAAACAATATTAGTATAATTAATAGCTAATAAGTATTAAATATTAACTATGAAAAAAGTTAAGAGGATAGGAGAGTGATATTACCTGAAGCATATGAGATAATCTTGAATATGTCACCAAACATCAAGTTGATACAATGAGCGTCACATGGAGTCCAAGAAAATCTGTGGATACACACCTATCATCATGCATCTTGCTGTAGCATTCTTACTAGCATTATCGGTGACAACTTATACAACATTTTTCAGTTCGATTCTTTTAATAGTGTTCTCGAACAAGTTGTACATTTTGATAGAATTGGTAAATTCATTGCTAGCATCAACAGAACCAAGAAATACGGTACCGGTTGGAGAATTCACCAAATATTGATGATCATTTTGCCATTTTATGCCGTCCATTTGTCCATCATAATGGAACATCCAAACTTCGTCCATTGCACTTTATACTCATCAAAATTTTGTCCACTTTCTTCACTCTTTTTTTAGGTGAGCAACTCTTACTTCATGGAAGGTAGGAGGCTTCATTTTGGGGCCATATTGTCCTACT
Organism: Solanum sejunctum; assembly: GCA_025642045.1. Classification (NCBI taxonomy): domain Eukaryota; kingdom Viridiplantae; phylum Streptophyta; class Magnoliopsida; order Solanales; family Solanaceae; genus Solanum; species Solanum sejunctum. The sequence continues at coordinate 15,672,213 of JAOTQJ010000011.1, read as the reverse complement.
GCCTCAATAAATTTATCAAATGATTTGTCGTTAACACAATTAAAAGGGAGCTTCGCATTGTACATCCATAATGCAAAAGCACTTACCCCGCTCTCCCCTAGAATTTTCCTGATTTCATCAAAACTTGCGCCCTTTTCAACGCCTCTTTTTTGTTGTGATTTTTGTGAAAAATAGAGATTAAGAGGACCTTTTGTCACGTTCCGCCCCGTGGATGATGCACTTCCACTAGTAGACATCTTTGAGTTTTTGAAGAAGAAGCTTACCTGCAAAGTGCGATCGTGAGCTGGAGAAGAGGTCGCGAGAGCTTCGACTGGAGAGAAAAGTCTCAGAAACCAAAATTCGAATAAACCCTATAGTTCTCTTTAATTATTAAATCAGGGATATTTTTTAAAAAAAATGAAAAAGACGACGCCTATGGCGCCTCTCCTCTCCTCTCGCCTCTCGCTTTTCTGAACTGCGCCTTGCCTTAGGCTGTAATAGGCGTGAGGCTTCGCCTCGCCATGCGCCAAAGGAGCTTGCCTTTGAGGACACTGGCTGTATGGGAATTGCCATTCACAATTTGACCTGCTATTTTATTTACTTCAATTTATTTGTTCCTTTGGGTGTTGACTGTTCATCAATTTGCAGGAAAATATAATGTTAAAAGCGCAAATAGAAGTGCTTCTTCGAGATAATGCCATTCTCAAGAAGGCAGTGGCCATTCAACATGAACGTCAGAAAGAGTATGATGAAAGGAACCAGGAACTGCAGCAATTAAAGCAGCTGATTTCTCAGGGTAAAGAGCAATTGAGAACTCTTGAGGTAAATGTTCTAACTTCATAAACTTCTCATCCTAGCCATGACTTATGACAAATTGTGATGAACTTCAAATTGTCACCATACTTTTCAGGTTCTTTACTGATCTGCTTCAACAATGAAAAGCCTTCTATTTCTGTTGGTGTAATTGCTTGTCCAAATGCATTTTGGTAACATTCATGTTAAAGTTGCTTAAACATTATACCTGTGCATTCTAGAGTTGTCTTCTTAAGTAATAGATCTTTCGAGGATAAACGGATAAGTATTGAAATACCAAAAGGAAATTGTATTTGTTAAATTAATTTTATCCGTGTGATATCCCTTACCTCAGTAAGGGAAGTGTAGTCCTTTCAATGTGACATGAAGAGATTGATGATAATTGGAAGGAAGAGAATGTTGCTGAAGTATGCTGCACTGGAAAAAAGGGTGTTGCTATCTTTTCAACAACAACTACTCTAGTGAAATTCTACAAATGAGATCTAGGGAGGGTAGAATGTACACAGACCTTACCACAACCTTGTGGAGGCAGAGAGGTTGTTTTCGAAGACCCTCGGTTCCAGTGCAACTTTGGTACCCTTGCTTAATTCGGCAAATATAAGAATCAGTATGGACATTAGTGTCATTGCCAGTAATGTTGAGAACTTGACCTCCATATTCTTAAGAGAAAAGAACCTAACTAAATTCAGGCGTCAGTATCAATGCTCTATTAAATTGGAAATGTAACCTCCCATATGGCTAACAAAAAATAACCTAACCACTGATAGAGGGATAAACCTCTCAATTACCTGAGTATATATTTTCAGACTTCCCTTTCCGGTTACCAAAAAATTACCAAATGCTTTTATGAGAAGGGATTAAAAACTATATAGATGTTTATCATTAACGAGTTCGGGTATTAAGGCCTAGTAGATCAATGGAATGCCTTTCTGTAGTTGTTGCACGACACCGGATAGAAAATGTAAAGTATCAAGTATTAAGTTCAAAATGTTAAGAGAGTATATTTTAATATCCGTTTGCAAGACTTTATATCACTTGATAATAATTTATTGTTGTTGTTCCATGGAAACTTCCATGTTTCATATCAAACTATTTGTGATCTTCGTTCCACTAGAAAAATGTATTGGATTGACAATTATGCAGCTGTTGGATGTGTAAAATATAGGCTGGTTTAGTTAATAGGATTTTGTGGAGGACAGTGCACCCCCACCGTCCTATAAAGGAGACTTCCTTTTTATTTACTTTTTAAAAAAAAACTAAAAAGAAGGTACATTTCAGCTCTAGGGAATTGAAGAAGATGAAAGTTTCTCCACTCTAGATTTTCTGATTTCATTGTCATGTCACAGGTTGACAATTATGCTTTAAAAATGCATTTGCGGCAAGCTCAGCAAAGCAACTCTTTTCCAGGATTTAATCCAGATGTGTTCTAATTTGCCGAGTGTTTGAAGGAAGAGATGGGGCCCTAGAAAGGGCATTCCTTCTGGCACTTGTGAACCCTGATATCAGATGTTTTAGTGAACATATTATTATATCTGTTGTCAGATCTGAGATTTGTACTTGAGGTTTCTTTGGTCTATTTGTGCTGATGATTCCAATGAAGTTGTACACAGGGGACATCATCCAAATTTCCAATATGAAGGTCTCAAATCATCAAAGCTAATGTTCAAATTATAATTTTGTTTCCTTGGGTAAGGATTTTTTGCTGCCCTATATACATATATCTATAGATGCAAAATCAGTGAACTACTGTTAATAGGCAGAAGGTATCTGTCGTGCATTTTTTTATAATGAAGGTTGTTGCTAACCAGCTTCTAGCATGGTACTCCATACCTCTATTAGTAGAGTGATATTGATGAAAATTGATGATAGATAACTGTATATATCAATCTATATAATTAGAAAATACTCATAGTAATTATCATTAAAATAAATGGAATATCTATTTAAACGAGGAATAAGTGTTATTACATTGACACAATAGTTAAAAGGCCACATAATAAACAGTCCCTCTAACTTGCTCCCAATTTTCATTTTCATCCAACGTTGTACCATTGTAATCCTTCAACATTTAAACACCATGATTCTGTTGTTTTTGTTTATACTATTGAACTGTAGTGTTGCACTTTAAAAATCGATGGGCGCACGTTAGTTTTTTTAAAAAAAAAATTTTAAAAACTAATGGGTGAATGTGGCTTTTTTAAACATAATAATTGTTACAAAGCATTTTAATTGTTAGTGGAAAGGAGTGAATTATTGGTGTTACTATGGGGTCTACTTACTTTGTCAATTGTTTGATAAGAATTTGGACTATAAGTAGTCCTTCATTGTTGAAGAATGAACACACCGAGAAATATATATATTTCCTCCTTTCTTTCTTTTCCCGTTTAATATTTTATTTTTATTACTCCATTCTAAAATTTATTTTAGTCAACTTTAGATTTATTTTATAACATGTTATCAGCACGAAATTTTGTCCATTTAAAGCTGTTTTAAACTGATAACAAAGGAGGTAAAAATTTTATTTTATTAAATATTTAATATTTCAAAAGTTAAATTTATTGTTCTTAATATTTTCAGAATAAATTATTTATTATGGGCACTAAACGCTGAACTATATTTAAAAATAGTGGGTTTGGTACACACCATTAAAGATGACAATAAACTATTCAGTCAAAACTATGCCAAAACTTTGACATTTCTCCGCCATCATCTTGACGAGGGGTTAAAATTACAATATCTTATAATAAAAGATCTCCTAAAATTATGGAAGAATCTTAAAGAATGATATGGCCACCTGAAGTTGGTCGTCCTTCCACAAATACGCTAAGATTGTGGAAGAATCTTAAACAATGATACGACTAACTGAAGTTGGTCGTCCTTCCACAAATACATTAAGCTTGTGAAAAAATCTAAAAGAAATATTCGACCACCTGAAGTTGGTCGTCTTTCCACAAGTACGTCATGATTGGTTAAATCTAAGATTGTTAGATTTTAAATATATAACTGAATATAATTCAGCAATATTCAAAATTATATCACAGCTGAATTTATGCGAAGAAGAAATCACTGAATAAGATAAGCTTGAAAAAAAAAAGATATCCCACATTCCCTTCGTAAATATGCTCCTGCAGCAGCAATATTATGGTATGAGATTTACTAAATATTTTGAATTACTTTCTCACCTTTTTATTGTTGAAAGACACAATGAATTATTAACGAAGTATCATGATAATTGTCTCGTACCGAGACATGATCAGCAATTTAAAAGGAAGGAAAGAAAAGCCAAAAGCTTTTTCAAAGAAAAATTCAAAAAAGCATATGTCACAAATATGGAGGTAAAAGCCACTGATCAAAGACATGTCAGTCATCTAAACGCCTTGTTTGGCTATATCAGACATCATTAAAAAGATCCAAAAATCCAGAGATAAACTTTATGTCTGAAAATAATATAGAACCTATGCATCTGAATGTAACGGACTACTTAAATTTACCTGAAGAAATTGTTAATGATGATGAAAATATGGACATCAATAAATTTGATAATATTTAAAATAATTTTTTCTGATCATTTTCACAGTCGGATAGAGCCAAAGATTCATTATTTTTTGGCTTTGGAGTATGATGAAATAAAACAAAATGACTCTTTAAATTGCTTGCGCTTCGTTCAATTGCGAAGTAGCAGTTAATCAATGCAACTTTTGACGCTCATCATGGGTCATCCGGAAACAGTCGCTCTATGTTTAAACATAGGGGTCAGACTGCGTATATCCGACCCCCCTAACCCCGCAATGGGCGGGAGCCTTTGAGGCAATGGGGTAATGTTGTTGTTGTTTTTCTGATCGTTTCACTTCTATTTTTATGTATGAATTCGTATTTTTATAACTCATGTAAAATGAATAAAATCACGTATTTTTTGTTGTGATATTTATGTAAGATTTTTCATTAAAAATGCATGAGGTCTAAAATAAATATTCACTTAATTACTTTTCTCTTTAAAAGGAATATATATGCCTCAAATTTTATTTGGATCAATAATCAATCGCAAAGATATTTATGTAATTGATAGTGGAACAACTCATGCAATTTTTAAAGACAAGAAATATTTTACTACTTAGAAGAAAGGCATTTGTTTTTACAATATCTAGTAATACAAAAATAATTGAAGCTTCGGAAGAGCTACTATATTTCTGCCTAAGGGGACAAAAATTGTTATAGAAAATGCATCGTTCTTTTCTAAATCCCCGAATAATCTGCTGAGTTTTAAAGGTATCCATAAAAATGGATATCATGTTGAGAACACTAAATGAAATGAATATTGAATACCTTGGTATAACCAAGAGTGTCTCGGGCTAGAAATATATTTTGAAAAAATTATGGATTTTATCGTCTGACCTATATTATGCAAAAATTTATGCCAGTGAAGCATATTCGATCGTAATCCAGAAGTTTACTGATCCAAAAACTTTTGTGCTATGGCATTACAGAGTAGGTCATCCTGGATCAATAATGATGAGACGAATTATTGAAAATTTCACTGGTCATCCGCTAAAGAACCTGAATATTCTTGTGAATGACGAATTTTCATGTGCTACTTGCTATCAAGGCAAATTAATTGTCAGACCATCAACCTTGAAGGTCAGCGTCGAATCCCCGAGATTTTTGGAACGTATACATGGGGCATATGTGGACCTATTCACCAACATAGTGGAGTGTTTAGATTTTTATGGTCCTAATAAATGCATCATTAAGATGGTCTCATGTGTACTTTTTATCATCCCGCAATCTAATGTTAGTGCGGATACTGGCACAAATAATAAGATTAAGGACGCAATTCCCAGATTATCCAATTAAATCTATTTGTCCAGATAATGCTGGTGAATTTACATCCCAAGCTTTTGATGATTGCTGTACATTAATTGGGATAAAAATTAAACATCCGGTAGCTCATGTTCATACTCAAAATGGCCTTGCAGAGTCATTTATTAAGCACCTATAATTGATAGCAAGACCACTACTTATGAAATCTAAATTACCCGCTACCATATGGGCTCATGCCATCTTGCATGCAAAAACACTTGTACGTTTTAGATCGATTAGTTATAATAAATATTCTCTGTCACAATTAGTATTTGGTCATGAACCAAATATAGCCCATCTATGAATTTTTGGTTGAGCGGTGTACGTGCCTGTAGCACCACCACAACGTACTAAGATGGGTTCTCAATGAACGTTAGGTATATATGTTGGGTTTGACTCACCCTCTATAATTGGATACCTTGAACTGTTGATAGGAGATTTATTTACTACCAAATTTGCAGTCGGTTTGATGAAATAATTTTCCTGCAATTAGGAGGAGAGAAAAAGGAACCCCAAAAAGAAATTAAAGAAATTGCGTGAAAAGTCTCATCACTATCTTATTTTGATCCAAAAACACGCATCTGTGAACAGGAGGTCCAGAAGATCATCCACTTGCAAACAATAGTAAATCAAATGGGCAGATGTATTTACTGATTTGAAATAGATAACTAAGTCACATATCCTTGCACCATCTGCTAGTATTGCAGCTTCTGAATCCCAAACACGCCTGAAGCGTGATAGACCATTGGGGTCAAAGGATAAAAATCTTAGAAAAAGAAGCATAAAGAATAATAAAGATGATACTACAAAAGAACCTCCTAAAGAAGGTCAAGACTTGAGAAATCCTGATATTCCTGAAGAAATCAGTAAACTCGAAACTTAAGTGAATGAAGAACTTTCTATAAGTTCTTCTAGTGATGAGATAAGTTTTGATCGATCGAAAGTTACAGTGGATAATATTTTTGCATATAATATTGCACTTAACCTCATGCAATAGAGTGAGGATATTGAACCTAAATCCGTCAAAGAATGTCGACGTAGAGATGATTGGCCTAAATGAAAAGAATCAATTCAATTTGAGTTGAATTCACTCTCTAAGCATGATGTATTTGGACCTAAACACCTGATGGTATAAAATCAGTTGGATATAAATAGATTTTTGTGCGAAAGCGAAATGAGAGAAATAAAATTGTAAGATACAAAGCATGCCTTGTTGCACAAGGTTTCTCTCAAAGATTCGGTGTCAACTATAAAGAAACATATTCACCTATTATGGATGCAATAACTTTTTGATATCTCATCAGTTTAGCTGTATATGAAAATCTTGAAATACATCTAATGGATGTAGTTACAACTTATCTATATGGCTCACTTAACGGAGAAATTTACATGAAAATTCCAGAAAAATTTAAATTGCCTGAAGCATGTAATATGTCTCAAGAAATATTCTCAATCAAATTGAAAAGATCATTATATGGTCTGAAACAATCAGGGCATATGTGGTACAATCGTCTTAGTGAGTACTTTACAAATGTAGGATACATAAATGATGTCATTTTTTGCATGTATTTTTATTAAGAAATCAAGATCAAATTTTGTAATACTCATTGTTTATGTTGATGATATAAATCTCATTGGAACTCCTGAAGAGGTCCAAAAGGCAATTGAATACTTAAAGAAAGAATTCTAGATGAAAGATCTAGGAAAGACAAAACTTTGTCCGGATTTGCAAATTGAACACTTCGCAGATGGAATGTTTGTTCATCAATCTGCCTATACTGAGAAAATCTTAAAACGATTCTATATGGACAAAGCACATCCGTTAAGTACTCCAACGGTTGTTAGATCACTTGAAGCAAATAAAGATCATTTTCGTCCTCCAGAAGAGGATGAAGAACTCTTTGGTCCTAAAGTACCATATCCCAGTGCTATTAGAACACTTATATATCTTGCTAAATCAACTAGACCTGATATAACATTTTTTGTTAATTTGTTAGCAAGGTATAGTTCTTCCTCAACGCAAAGGCATTGGAACGGTATCAAACATATTTTGTGATACTTGAAAAGTATAGTTGATATGGGTTTGTTTTATACTGACAAAGACTGTGCAGATCTTGTTGGTTATACAGATGTAGATTATTATCAGATCCACAAAGGCTTGATCTCAAACAGGCTATCTGTTTACATACGGGGGAACTGTTATATCATGGTGATCTACAAAACAGTCCAGTGTTGCTACTTCTTTAAATCATGCTAAAATAATAGTAATTCATAAAGCAAGTAGAGAATGTGTGTGGTTGAGATCGATGATACATTCCATCCAAGAGAAATGTGGACTGAAAAATGATGTCAAAGTACCCACGATCATATTTGAAGATAATGTCACATGTATAGCTCAGTCGAAAGGTGGCTTCATAAAGGGAGACAGAACGAAACACATTTCGCCAAAATTATTTTTCACACATGATCTTTAGAAGAAAGGTGAAATTGATGTACAACAGATTCATTCAAGTGATAATCTCGCAAATTTATTCACTAAGTCATTACCAACATCAACATCCGAGAAGTTAAGATGTAAGATTGGCATGTGTCGTCTCCAAAGTATCAAATAAAATTTTTATCAGGGGAAGAAAATACATGTTGTACTCTTTTTTCCTTAGCCAAAGTTTTTGTTTTTTCAATTGGATTTTAACGAGGCAGCTGATGCATATTAAGGTCGCATAAAACCTTTCTTTTACATGAACAATTAAGGGGGAGTGTTACGAAGTATTTTAATTATGGAAAGGAGTGAATTATTGGTGTTAGTGGACTATGGGATCCACTTACTTGGTCAATTATTTGATAAGAATTTGCGCTATAAATAGCCCTTCATTATTACACAGAGAAATATATACATTTCCTTCTCTCTTTCTTTCTCCTTTTAATATTATATTTTTATTACTCCGTTCTAAAATTTATTTTAGTCAATTTTAAATTTATTTTATAATAATAATTGCTTTTTTATTTTTATGCATTTTGGCATAGAAAAAAATTGACAAAATTGTGTTCATTTTTTTTTAAAAAAATAATTGACAACCTAATCAAGTTTGTTGGGGTATAATTTTTTTTAATAATGCTACGTATAGAGTATGCGTTACTACATTTGAAAGTACTAAGTATACGGGATCCAATGTAACAAAGATAGACGCCATTATAA
>JAOTQJ010000011.1:15644596-15663268 GCA_025642045.1 Solanum sejunctum | reverse complement strand
ATAAAATATACGCCTCCCCACCCCCTACCCCACCCCGACAAATTAAGGATGGCACAACTGACATCAATGCTTTATTTGATCGAGCTAGTCACCAAAATATAATGGAGAGAGAATGTGTCATGATCTAAGCTATGCCCCAAATATAACATCATGATTAGAATACTTAAGGACTTTAACTAAGCCTCTTAACACATAAAGCATTCATAAGGTAAGTAAAGACAACTGAGACATGAGATAATGCAGAATAAAACTAGTGAAGGTCTAACAATCTTTAGCATAAAAAGGAAGGAGTATACAGACAACATAGATTTCAATTACATCATTATCTGAAAGTCTCTACCTCATAAATGAGTTACTAGGACAAACCTTAGCTAACTTAATGTCTAAACAAAACATCAACTGAAAGCAAAAAGGATAATCAAACCAAAAGCAAATCATGAGTATATCTTTGAATCATGTGGACTCACCAACTCTGAACTTATAGATAGCAACTAGATGAGTGAAAGACGAGATCGTGTTACCCTATATTATGATACAATGTAGAAAAAAGAAGTATATGTTAGCAGGGGCGGAGCTAGGATTTATATTGAGGGATGTCAAAAAATTAAAACTAAAAGAAAAACGCTGAAAGCCAAAAAAACCTCAGCCAGGTTCAAACTTTAGACATTCAAACCACTAACCAAGAAGAGTTTTGCAACCCCTGAATCATTGGGCTTTCTTTATTTTGTAAAGAGGTGTCAAATTTAACATATATATATATATATATATACAGTCAAAATTTGATTTTCCTATACAATATAATTTTTCGACGAAGAAGTGCCGCTTGACACCCTTCGATAAAGAGTAGCTCTGCCCCTGTGTGTTAGTACATGAAATATACTAAGTATGTGAGTAGTGTAATATACAACATGTCATGACATGAAATTGACAAAAAAACATAATAAAGATCATGACACAAAATCTACTTAAAGCATAAGTAAAGCATGAGTATGGGCAATGCATGATTGGAATCATAATGAAAATCATTTAAAAGTGTGAATCAAAGCAACCATACTATATATGAGATATCAGCAATAGCCGACAATAAGATCATACAAATTATTACGTGAAATTAGGATGTTTTCTCATATATCCGAAAAAGGAAAGACTACTTGCCAATGTAGACTCTACCCTGTGAAACGAATCATATCATAGTCTATATGTAGATTCACTAGAAAGTATAAATAAATAAAATCCTATAGTGACATGTAGTTATAGGACTAGAGATTGCTGCGAGAGACCCCCTAGGTTGAATCCATATCTCAAAGTCCATTCGGTGATAAGTAAATCCCAACAAAATATTTATCATAAGTTATAAAGCTTATCATGTGGAAAGACAATGGATAACTATCATTTTGTTTCATAAAGACTTGATCATAAAATAGCTCATTTCATAATGATTCATATAATGTGAGTATAGGACTTTCATCTTTACTAATCCATGCTGAAGTGAGAGTACTCATAATCATTCCTTATTGTCTTGAAGAGTATTATCAAAGCTTAATTTATTCTTTTCATGAAGCTAATCATAATTTATAATGAAAACTAGAGTAAAAGTATGGGTTCACAAGTAATCAACTTAAAATCATATAATTCAAATGAAATTGTGCGTAATCACATATAATAAGATTAACTGCGATTATAATGCACGAATTCCATGATAAATTTCATGAACCCTACTTGCAAGAAATTAGATATAAAATCTTGAAATCATCAATTTAATATCAATTCATACAAAATTCAATCCAAAATCATGAAATAAAGAATAATTTATAAAATTCAATGATAGATCATCAACACTCTAAACTTTCACCTTGAAAGTTCATAAGAATAAATGAGAATTCTTTGGACTTCATAGATGAAAGAAGTCCATGAGTGATTATCCACATAAGTTAGGTACAATCTTTGCTTAGAACATAAAATTGGAGGCTTGAATGATGAAACTCTAAGCTTGATCTTGGGAGAAATTCTTGGAGAAGAAGAAACTTGAGGGAATTGTGGGTTTGAGAGGCTGGATGAGCATGTGATGAGTTTAATGAATAAAAAATTTACAAGGTTATTTATAGGTCCAAAATAATATAATTTAGGAGTTAGAAAGACATAAAATATCCAAAGTATCCTTTATTAAATTTGGCCTGAATGATCCATGAGAAAGAATATATGGATTGTAGATCAATGCATGGTTGTACAATGACTCGTGAAATCTGGTCTAAAATTTGAGTTTTTAATGTTAGGGTCTATGACCCATGATTTACAACCATAAAAAGTTCTACGAACCATCCTGCTGATCCGTAGAAAAATCCTGTAACCCATGCTTTTTAACTATTCAAATCCTGTTGTAATGGCTCGTGGTTTCTTTCATAGGCTGTAGAACCTTTTTGTTGAAGACCTCAACACTTAGCAAAAAATTCACATCTTTAGGACCCAATCTACAATCCTGATCTATGACTCATCAAACCAACTATGTTTCATCCTATTAGTTCATATTAATCTAAAACTTTAAGTGTTGGGTGGTGATGTTAGGCGTATTTATGCACCTAATATCCAAACTAATTCATATTTATGGCTTAGTCTAAGGACACAATCAGTAAGTTTATGTCTTTTTAGTGTTATTTTAGTAGTTCTGAGCTGACCACGATAAACAGATAATTTTTGTTATATTTTCTAGGCTAATAGAAAAAGATGGGAATTCAAATTAGATACCATCAGACATCAAGAGACACAACCGGAGCAAGAGAGCATAAGGCAGTAGAAATACACTGAAATGGAGCACCTCCGTGACATGGAGGTGCTTGAAGTCAAGTTAAAAGTTGCCGAACTGGAAAAGTCAAGAACTGCACCATGAAGAACCTAGTTTGCATCGCGAACTAGGATAATCTCAGCTCAAAAATGGTCGAGTAGTGCAAAAGTGTGGGATGTACTGAAAATAGACAAGCCCATATTGCAGACTTGGATTAGAATCTTTTTAAAAGTCGTGAAACATAGTATTTTAAGGCTACACTTGTAATTTTTGAATCATCATCGATTCTTTAGCTGGGAACAGAGGAGAACTGCAAATAACACCTTTCTAGGGTTCGATTTTTCTTACTTTCTCCCTTTTTATTTCTACTCATTGAATGTTCATAAATTATTTTTTTCTTTGTAATTCAAATTATAAGTGGCTAAATTTATTCTAGGGTTGTAGCCACAGGTGTATGTTATAGCATTTTTTTCTTACTTTGATTGATGATGGGTTGTTAAAAGTAATTACCCCCACGCACCTTGCTTCACTATTTTAATGTCCCGCCAATATTAGAATATATTTATTGTCTACCTTTAATTTAGAAGATGAATAGGAGATAGAACACCAAGTGCAGGGAACTTGTTTATTCTAGGGTTGCTAGAATAATTAGTGTATAGGATATTTGTAACACCTACCTATACACCTTGCTTGGTTATAACACAGGTTGACAACTGTAATGCATTTTTGTTGGTTCATGCCTATTCGCTCTCAACAATGTAGTTAGCCTATCAACAAGAGTAAGCAATTAGAGGTAGGAAGACCATGACTGTAAAATCAATCTTATATACCAGTAATTAAATAACCCATTGAAAGCCAAAGTAAGGACTATTATAATATATATATACACACATAAAAGCTACAGTCCTAGAATTCTTTTTGCTTGAACAAATTCCCAGTTAGAGTTAAATTGGTTTAGAATTAATTATCTTTGTTGTAGATTTTTACAGTAATCAAAGTTTACTCCCCTTTGCAACACACATATAATTTGGCATATTGAAAAGTTAGTTAAAAAGCTCATTTAAATCCTTTGGATTTGACAACTTGATTCTGAACATAGTCACTTTATTACTTGTAAGATTATGTACACTTGCATATGCCTTAGTTGCAACACCACTTACCTTAAGTAAATTGCTAGAGGAAAGCTTGAAAATTAATGATGAAACTTGAAATCCATGACTTGAACTTCAGTGGAGTCTTGCAGGAAGAAGAGATTGGAGAGAATCTTGGGGGATTGGATGGAAATGGGGTGGAATAACTGAGTATAAATGCTTATGGGTGGATTTATAAGGTCCAAATGACGTAGTTTAGGGATTAAAAGAATAGAAAAGGACCAAAATACGCTTAATTAAAATCTATCAAAGAGAAACTATATAGATAGAGTCTACGAGTTGTAGACCCGTCTATGGTCTATGAAAGGTGGCCCAAAAATTACCTCTCGAGATCTTATCCATGACAACTTCTATGGGCCTGTCCTGTCATCGACAACCCGTACAATACCTTCATATATAAGGTCCTGCAACCTCTCAACCATTGGACAATAATGACCCCAAAACCATGATCCATAAAATCCTCGACGACTCATTAAAACTCCCTCATACAATTGTCCAAAAATTCCAAAATTTGTCAGGTGTTGAGGTGTTCTACTAACTCTCAACTATGGCCCGTAAAGCAATGTATGATACGTCCTGTTGGGTCATACAAAAAGTCCTACAACCTATCATTTTTATTAAGTTGAGGATTCCATGTACGGCCCACTTCTACAAATCATATTTTCTTTCACAACTCCTAATCCTTACTCGTAGAAGCTGTCTTTTTCCAGAAAAATCTCTAAGTCCAAGTGCTATTTATGGCACTCATCTACGACTCGTAGAACTATCTAGGACTCATAGTTTGGGCTTGTGGTCACTGCAACATTCCTGATTCTTGCATTTGTCACTTCTTTTGACTTTTCAATTTATGGGGCATTACAACTTACAATTATTTTTTGTGAAGACACTACAATGAGCCACCCTTCCCCTCTAGAAGTTAGCGCTAACTTAGTGGGAGCTTCAACGCCTATTCCAACTAATATTTTATTATCTTAATACAATATGTTTCATTCAGATAAGAAAGAAATAAAAAATTTATGAGGCATCGTATTTAATTGCCTCATTCAATTTATATCCACTTTTTAAATTAAATATTTCTTGAAAGAAATGACAAATTATTATTATTTCAAAATAAATTTGTCAAATTTGTTGTTATTTTGACAAATTGATGATTCAGATTTATTTTTTTGATACAAAATTCATATTTCAAATTTAAATTTATTGAGAATATACTTAGATGTTGAATCATGTGTCAGATTACTAAAATTCAAATAATATTTTGTAGTTCCAACTACACTTCAGTCACACATGACAAAGCCAATTTTTACAAGCATGATTGAAGTACAAGCATATATGAAAAACATAAAAAATGTGCTAAAGGAGTTTGTTAAATTTATTATTATTTTAGCAAGTTGATAATATTAGTTTATTTTTTATGATATGTAAAATATTTGTTTTAGAGTTAGAGCTTATTATATCAGTATCAATCTATCTATAGTATATTAAAAGCGTGAAACCCCCTAGAAATATTGAGAGATTACTAAATCTTCCTTGTTTAATAGATTTCTACTTCTTCCTTATTTGAATCAAGAAAATAATAATTTTTTTATGATATATAAATTTTTTTTTGAGTTAGAGCTTATTATATCAATATCAATTTATCTATACTATATTAAAAACGTGAAGCCCCTTACAAAAATTAAGAGATTACTAAATTTTCTTTATTTAATAGATTTTGACTTCTTTCGTATTTGAATCAAGAAAATACTTTATTGCTGCTTAGAAAAATTCTAATATATCATGATATATAAAATTTTTATAAATAAATAATTTATCAAAATTACTTTTACAATGAATTGTTTATCTTTTCATAAGTTAATAATTAAAATTAATTTTTTTATAATATTTATTACCAGTATACTTTGATCACGCAGAAGACACATCCACGCTGAGAAAGATGTCTATTTGATTTGATTTAATTTAAAAACATGGATATTTTTCTAAAGTGACAGCCTAAACGGAGCAGAAACAAATAGGAAGGGTCCGGGTTTTATTTGCCAGTCCCAAACCTCTCAACAAAATTCCCCCTTCATCACCTGGCCAATCCTTCATTCAAAACCCTAAAACTATCCCTAATTCCTGTTCCAATTCTTGATTCGATAATTGATCTTGCAGTTGTTAATTCAAGATGGTGTTGGCACAATTAGGAGGGAGCATAACACGTGCTCTCCAGCAGATGAGCAATGCTACAATCATTGATGAGAAAGTTCTGAATGAATGCCTCAATGAAATCACCCGTGCCCTTCTTCAAGCTGATGTTCAGTTTAAGCTTGTTCGTGATATGACCACAAATATCAAGAAAATTGTCAATCTTGATGATCTTGCTGCTGGACATAACAAGCGTAGAATCATCCAACAGGTTGGTTGATTCTTTTACTTTGAAGTTGGTATTTTTTTAGAGCGTGTTAAAAATGCTTATTTATGATTTATTTTCTAGCCGAAAATTGAAACCTTGCTTTGTAATTATATATACTCAATCTTTCGTGTTACATCTTCAATCACACTCCTAATTCCTCTCACGTTCGACTGATCTGCAAGTTAGACTTAGAACTTTGATGGAAAAAATGTTGTAAATATGGGGTGAAAGAACCATATCGGTTCCATCATTGAGCTTGGAAGTAGAACAAATGTTCAAAAATTAATAAGTTAAGTTAAAAGGTAAAATCATAAAGATTCTTACCCTCGATTTGGATGGTTGTTTCCCGTTGTGTTGTATTGTATTGTTAGTTTAAATATAATGTTTGTTTTGATTGTTACTTAAATTCCATTGTGTCCTATCCTTCAAATCCTATCTTTAGGTAATAAAGAAAAGACTCATTTTTGTGTAACAACTGATTTGGTGTGATTGCCTCGTTATTTTAATATCTTCTCATTTTTACTTTATTTATTATTTAATAATTTTATTTTATCATTTGCCCTATCTTTTTATGGTAGCTATACCATATACTCTAGAATTTCTTGGAGGTTTATCATTCAAGTTACAGATGTATAAAATTATATAACGACGGACAACAATACAATCTATCAAATATTGTATTCATTAAAACAATACATTATGATACAATACAATACAACACTACACAATACAATACATTATGAAACAATATATAACAACTATCCAAACAAAGTGTAGAGACACTCATTCACCTAGTGACCATGTCTTTCTTTGCCCAATAGCTATTGCAACTCCAATAAGTTCCCTGTATTCGTGGAAGTTAAAGCTACTTTGTCATAATATCTGGCTGGGTAATATCATGGACCAACTTAAGAACACAATCATAATATTTATTTCACACTTCTGAACCTAGTAACTCCTTGTCAAGTTTATCATAAAAGAGTTTTGGGTTCAAGATATTCCCAATTGCATGCAGATGTTGATGAAGTTGATCCAATCAGTTACTAGAAACATTTTAAAACTTTGAATTAAACGACTCAAATTGTCATATTGATAAGTAAAGTTACTCTTCGGAGTAGCCCAGTGCTTTGTGCTTGGGACTTCCATGTTGGAGGTCTCAAGTTCGAAACCCCTTGCCAACGAAAATAAGGGGTGGTTTGCCTTCTTGCTCTAGCTCGTCGCAATGGGTTACCTTTCCTATGTGGTTTGCGAACTATTGCATAGGAGTGGGGGTTTTCCCTTGTGCACATCTAAAGGGCAGCGATTGCAGATTTCCTTTGTCATAAAGAAAAGGTAAAGGTTTTACTACAACATCCAAGGTAATGTTTTGACACTTGAATAAAATCTTATTAACTAGAATTAATCATTAATTTTACACATAATAATATTACTATGTGACTTTATTAAAGGATTAGTGTCATTTGAGAATATGACAATAAAACAAGTATTTAAAAAATAAAAAAAGACTAAAATACAATACACCTAATATTTAATTATCTATAATTTTATATTGTTGTATCTTTATATGTATTTAGATATACTTAAAATTAGTTATTGCATAGGAGGGGGGTTTCCCCTGGGCGCACCCAAAGGGTAGTGGCTGTGAGTTCTCCTTGTCAAAAAGAAAAAAAAGTAAATATTGTTTTGCTTATTATGTGTATATAGTTTCATAAACTAAACTATTCTAAAAGTTAAGAGAAACAATAATATTTACAATTTCTTCCCCAAATTTATCTTTTCCTTTGCAAATTTACTGGTGTTATATTATGATGAAATGAACTTTCTCAAGTTGTTCTCCAATTACATGTTTTGACTATTTAGGGAAAGATGTAAATTCACTATAACTATCAATGAGATGTTTGTGATGAGAAATTTATATTTTGCTAATTGTGTTACAAAACATACATCTAATATATATTTAAAATATAACTGAATCACCAAAATGTAAATACTTTGACAGTAAAGAGAAAGGAAACTATGTAGAACTGCCTACCAGTGATTGATGACAAGCTTGAAGAGTGATAGAAAAGATAAAGGGAAAGATAAAGAGCAATGTTTGCTTCAAAATCAAATTAATTAGTACTAACATCGAGTTCAACTTATGTCATGAGTTATTTTAGAAATAGATTTAGACAAGTTGGTCAACAACAATCATGTTTCATGACCAATGCTCTTTTTGAAATGCAAAAAAAAGACAACAAAGAAAATCAAGAAGTTCGAAGAGTTAATAAGAAAGTAGTTCTTAATATTAGCAATGAAGATGTGATTTGTAAAATAACTAGTATCTACTTGACGAGTATTTGTCAGTGGTGACAGTAAACTTAGAATTCCTTGTAAATTTTAAGTTTAGAAGAGATATAGGCTTTAAGTTTTATGGATTCAAACTTTAAATTTTTTCAGCCTTGATCATATTATATTCTTAAAGATATAGATTCATATATACTATTTATTGCAATTTTAGTAAATATTTACACATTATTGTCCACAAAAATAAATATATAAAGTATTAGGTTCTCAAAAGATGTACGAAGTTCATCACATGACAATATTTAAGACTAGGTTCTCGTGTTTATTCTAGTGAAGAGAAGAAAAGGGAGGAAAAAGCTGAAGAAGAAACAACAGAAGAAATAGGGGAAAAAGGTTAAAGAAGAAAATCATTGCAACAGCTTGAACTTGAAGAAAGAATGTGGAAAAAAGAACTGTCAGCGATGCACACTCACTTGATTATTACAACTTTCCTTGTAACATTCTTTTATTGACCTAGGGTAATATTCTTCTCATGTATAGGCGGTCTTTAACGAGCTCTGCAAAATATTGGATCCTGGGAAGCCTTCTTTTACACCAAAAAAAGGGAAACCCAGCGTTGTCATGTTTGTTGGTTTGCAAGGTGAGTTGTACAACTTTGTACTCTAGATTCATATCAGATGATACCTTAGAAATTTGCTGACTATCACATAACTAGGACACTATCAAAGTGGCTATAGGAATTTGACTGAATACACATGCCGAATCCCCTTCCATTTTTCTTTTTCTTCTTTTTCACTGTTTAAGATGGATACCCTTATTTACTTATAATTTATTGTAGGATCTGGAAAAACGACGACATGTACAAAGTATGCGTATTACCATCAGAAGAAAGGTTGGAAACCAGCTTTAGTGTGTGCTGATACATTCAGAGCTGGTGCTTTCGATCAATTGAAGCAGAATGCCACAAAAGCCAAGATACCCTTTTATGGGAGGTATCTCCTCTTCTCAATCTCTTATGTTACCTTCTCTTTGCATTCTTAGAAGCTTGAGAGGCTACAATCTGTTGATCATGAATGTTCTCCATCGTACTTTCCAAAGGTATTCTGCATAATGGCTAGTTGAGTTAATTGATGAACAATGTCAGAGGCATAGGGATCACATATTTTAAAGTAAATTTAGATGAAGAATTGGAGGACAAAGTATGAGCTGCATCTTTTCTTTGCCAAGACTTGTCAAAAGAGATTACTTTTATTGAAACAAAACTTTTCAAAGAGATTAAACTCGATAGCTGTCTGTTGACTGACAATCAGTATGCAATGTTTAAAAAAATGAAATATTTCCTTCTAATTTGTCTTAGGGTTGCATATTTGTTTCGATTCAATTTTGGACAAAAGTCCTTTAGCTAGCTCAGGAGCTCTCATCACTGAGAAACCAGTGATTTCTCTCTCCTGAAATTGAAATGGACATAATTTTGAACTCATTTTTTCATAATTGCTTCAACCCTCGTGAAAAAGACAAAAGAACATCCTCATCTCTCTGGATGGATTCTGTAGTCTGCTATTCGTAATTAATGATTTAGGTTGTGTTGAACAACATTTCTGTTCCAAGCAATACTATAGGTAATGTTGTATCTTGATTTAATGAATGTTTCTGCAACAGCTACACCGAGTCAGACCCTGTTAAAATAGCAGTTGATGGTGTTGAAACATTTAAGAAGGAAAATTGTGATCTAATAATTGTGGATACCAGTGGGCGCCACAAACAAGAAGCTGCTCTTTTTGAAGAGATGCGACAAGTTGCTGAAGCAACCGTATGTTTTACTATGCTTCATCTGTATGGTTAGCTTGAATAAGAAATGTTAATCTTCTTATTTGGTTTCCCAGAAACCAGATCTTGTGATATTTGTTATGGATAGCAGTATTGGTCAAGCTGCCTTTGATCAAGCTCAAGCATTTAAGCAAAGTGTTGCAGTTGGAGCTGTAATTGTTACTAAAATGGATGGCCATGCAAAAGGAGGTGGTGCCCTCAGTGCGTAAGTTTCTGTTCTGCTGTTGTAGCACTTCTTTTTTTTTTTGGTTAAAATAACCTTGGTGTCTGGGCCAGCTTACGCGCACCTTGCTACCTCCTCTAACAGCCTGTTGATGTAGCACTTATAAAGTATGCTTTCTCATGATAGCGAGCACTCTTGCACAACTAAATTAATTTACCTTAAAGCACGTCTGGGCAACTTCAAGGATTTAAAAATATTTGCCATGTCAGTTTCTGTCATTTAATTTAATTTGTTCTTTTGTTAGATAACATCTCTTTATATAACCTCGTTCAGTTATATAATCGCTCATCAGAGCTTTATAACATGTTTGTTGAGAATTATCATCCTTTATCTATCCATCAAAAATAAAAGATTAGTTTTTTCATCTGACAAATTTGATAAGCTGATCCAAACAAGTAAATGCAATTCATATGGGAATAAAATTAAATGCTAGTTAAGGCTTGAAATTTCAAGGTTTTGTATTGGTTCCTACAGCGCTAAAGCCACAATTTCTACTGTTTGCTGTCTAGGGTATACACACTTTTTCTAAAGCCTTGATTAACCCACAAATTCCACTGCCCTGTTTTGATGTGTATTGTTTTCTTACAACCACTTCTTTTTCATATTCTGAATTTTTAAGAATTAATTTCACCAAATATTTTTATGCAATGAAATTTATAACATAATTTTGGGAGTGAGCTAGATATATACACTTGATAATATTCTTGCAGAGTTGCTGCAACAAAAAGTCCCGTCATTTTTATCGGAACTGGTGAACACATGGACGAATTTGAAGTTTTTGATGTTAAACCATTTGTCAGCCGTCTTTTAGGTTTGCATCTCTTTTGTCTTCCTTCCCTCTGCTTGGATACAATATCATCTCTCTACATCAATTTGACTTTTTACCATGAACCATCTCTGCTTATTTGAGGTACTAGATCTTGCTGATGTCTATTGTCCTATTGTGTCTCTCTCCACCAGGCATGGGTGACTGGTCTGGGTTCATGGACAAGATACATGAAGTTGTCCCGATGGATCAACAGCCTGAGCTTCTTCAGAAGCTATCAGAAGGACATTTTACCTTGAGGATAATGTACGAGCAATTTCAGAACATACTTAAAATGGGTCCCATTGGCCAGGTTTGCTACTTGATTTAAATTTTCTATTTTTGATAACTCTTTTTTGGGTAATTCTGAAGATTTTTTGATAACTCTATTTTGGGCAGTTTTTGGCTATGTTGCTCAAACTGACCATAAATAATGTCGCACCCGTGTTCTGGGTCGAGCTTGTTGCGCCGGTCTTGCCTAGTGCGGGTTACTTCTCTTGTTGTGCTTTGCAAACTATTGCATAGGAATGGGAGTTTTACCCTGTGCGCACCTAAAGGGTAGCGGCTGTAGATTTTCCTTGTCATCAAAATAATAATAATGTTGCACTCGTGTCATATCATTAAAAATGCACTAGTTTTGAAAGATCCAACATGCACCCTTCAATATTTTTGAAGGTCGGAGCAACATAGGTTTTTGATGTCAACTTCCTTAACATTTGGGTTGGAAAAGTTTCATAGCATCCAATTCATTTGGCACTTATACCATTATATAAATTATGTTCATAATTTTTGTAACATATATCTCTTAGGTTTGTTTGTTGTTTTATTCTTTTCATTCTGATACCAACAACATAATAGTGTCTAGGGAGTGTTAGAATAGAATAGGTAAATGCAATCCTACTTAGAATAGGAATAGGAATAACAATAGTATCTAGAATCCTAATTGAAAAAGGATTATATCGTAATATCCTAATTGGAAAAGGAGTCTAATATAGTATCTATAAATAGGATCTCAATGTAATAATGTAGAGAGACAATTCAATGATATTCTTCTCCAATGTTTCTCACAGGGAGGATAGGAGGATAAGATGTATGCAGACTACCTCTACCTTTGTATTGTTGAAAGACTGTTTCCCATAGATCCTTTGGCTTAATAGAGAAGTTACTGAAGCAAGGTTGCAAGAAAATATGACAAGAAGACAGCACAATAATGAAGCAACAGGCAGTAATACAAGAGAATAAGAAACTACATGACTACTGAATTTTTACTACTAAAAAAGATTGGATAGGATAAGAGAGGTTAGACCCTTGCCTCTCCCACATAAAGTGCAACACCACTCAACTATCTACTAATCTTCTGCCCTGATCCAGAGTATGTTCTTATCCACTGAGTAAGTAAATAACTATCAAGAACGAAGTAATCTTTTACTTTGGTTAAAGGCCTTTTTTATTATAAAGGATAATAGGAATGAAATAAAATAAATCAAAATAGAAAGAAAAGAATCTAATTGCAAAAGAAAAGAGGAGAGATGTCGTTTTTTTCTTCCTTTTTCTTTTTTTGTTCTTATTCTTTCTTTCCTATAATTTAATTTTAATTTCTATTTAGAGAACTTAAATTTTTGTCATGATTCATGAACTAATCAACTCTATAATTTTTTCCGTAATTGAAAATTGGACGTTGAAATGTATATGTGATATTGCTATAAAGCACATTTTTTTTAATTTTATTTAATGATAAGGTTATTAATCAACAAAGCCAAATTAAAATTCTTAAAAAATGAGATAAATTCAGGAGCTCTTATTTATTAATTTTAAATATAGCAGATAGAATAATTTAATGATAGGGTCATGTCCTCAGTAAGCTGAAATAGTGTCATGTCTTATCTAAGCACCCAAGTTCTTCTTTGGCCTAACTCTCTTTCCTCTCTCCCAAACTCCTGCTACAACTAGCCTCTCACATCTCCTTACTAGTGCATCCGTGCACCTCCTCTTCACATGGCCGAACCCTTTAAGTCTCGCTTCCCTCATCTTGTCTGCCGCAGAAGCTACTGCCACCTTACTCATTATAATTTAGTTCCTAATCATATCTCTTTCCTAGTATGCCCACACATACATTTAAGCATCCTTATCTCCACTACATTTATCGTATGAATGAGGGTGTTGTTAACTACCAACACTATGCTCTATGCAAAAATGTTCAAACCATGATTCGCTTTAAGCTTTGACAACACATTCTTATCACACAGTTGCCTGGATGTGAGCCTCCCTCCCCCCAACACCACAGAAGGCTCTAATATAATTTGCGACATCATCATCAGTCTTCCCGTGTCCTTGAATTATGGATTTAAGATACTTGAAGCTTTCTCTCTTGGGTATGATTTGTGCATCAACCACAAGTGTCCATAACTTAGAGCAAGCTAACGATCTTTGGCTCGTTCCTTGAATACAACTGGAGGGGATTTATCAACCCTAAATCTTTTGGTCAACCAACCTCAGCCCTTAATGATCTTTGGCGTGCTCTCTCTCTCTCTCTCTCTCTGTCCCCCTCATTCATAGTGGCATGCTTCATTCCGAAGCTAGAAGTTGACTTGATATCATCTTACATGTTGATGTTTCTATATGGTATAGGTCTTTTCCATGCTTCCAGGATTCAGTGCAGAGTTGATGCCAAAAGGTCGTGAAAATGAAAGCCAGGCAAAAATTAAACGATACATGACAATGATGGATTCAATGACTAATGAAGGCAAGTGATCTAATTCCATAATTTTCATGCATTAATTGGGTCTTTAGAATTTAATTTGATGTTCCAATTTAAAATTCTAATACAATTGCAGAGTTGGATAGTTCCAACCCAAAGCTTATGACCGACTCCCGAATTATGCGGATAGCTAGGGGGTCCGGGCGCCAAGTGCATGAGGTGATGGAAATGATGGAAGAATACAAACGACTGGCCAAGATATGGAGTAAGATGAAGGGGCTTAAGATTCCAAAGAAGGGAGAGATGAGTGCCTTGTCTCGAAACATGAATGCACAACATATGAGCAAAGTCTTGCCGCCTCAGATGTTGAAACAAATAGGCGGCATGGGTGGTTTGCAGAACTTGATGAAGCAAATGGGTTCTGCCAAGGACATGATGGGTGGTATGTTTGGTGGTGGGGACAAGTAACATAAAAGCACAATTATGCTGGCAAATCTCTCTCTCTTTTTTTTAATAACTGGTAAAGAGCATCTTCAGCCTTTCCCTTTGTATTATTCGTCATAGATTTTGGAATTTTAGGAAGCAGATCTCGTCAATAGAAGGATTTGCTATGATTCTTGTTGCATCGTGATTTTCTTGTTGTATTTTTGTAGCGGGATGTTTCATAGGTACTGATTGTTGAGTATAGCATTATAACTGTCAGATCTTTTGTCTTTGAAGAGTATCACCCAAATGGTAAAGTGGAATGGTTGTGATCTTTTCACCCTTAACGAAATGTTTCAAGAATGAATGCTTCTATCTCCCTTACAAAACAGTTTCCATATATTGTGGCTCTTTCAATTGATATAGTTGGTTAGTATGAGCAGTGATGTCTTCACATCATATGTTGTCATATTAGTCCTATATTTGTTTATTTTTAATGTATTTACATTGTCTTTATATCTTATGTTGTCATTTTTCGTCTTGATATGTTAATTTTATTGTATTTGCATACTATCATGTGCTTTTTTTATTAGTCGTTCTTTTGTTTCCTTTCTTTTCCTTTCCTTTTTTCATATTTAGTTTATTCTGCTTACGGATTTTTATGAAACAATCTTTCTACCTCTATAAGGTAATGATAAGGTTTGCGTATATTGTACCCTTTTCAGATCCCATTGTGGCTCTTTCAATTGATCATATTTATACCTAGTGGTGTTGATAAATTAAAAATGAACAAGTACAAACTTGTCTTCTGCCCGGTTTCAATCTGATAATATCCACAACCGTAACTGCTACGGCCTAAGACAGAGATCCCATTACATAATAAAAGGGGAATTTCTGCTCTACGTATGTCAATGGGGGAGAAATGTTTTCATTTTGTTTTTGGTTTAAGCCATAGTTCTCTATAAATACCTTTTATTCATTATTATTATTATTATACTTTCGTATTATGCATGATGCTTTTCTCCAGGTATAATGTTATACAATTTTGAAAATCTCCCTTAATAAAATAAGATGTCTTTACACACACGTATATAGAAAAATGACCACATCCTTTTTCCAAATAAATTCCTTTTTTATTTTTGAAGTAGACAATTTTTTTCCTTCCAGTTTTATTTTCTTATTTATATTTTAGCGTTTACGTGTGAATGATTACAGTAATAGAATGGACGAATGCAATTGAATCGATAATTGTAAATATATATCACAAATATATATGCAAAAAATCTAAAAAGTAATATAAATATTAAATTTTAAATTCATATCAATCTTCGAAGAATCCATAATTTTAAATCTATTTTTAAATTTTGAGCTGAAATAGTGAGGGTTATGTGGAGGTTTGTGTCCGTTTATTAAACTGGCTAGACATTTTAAGAAATTCTAGTGGAGCAATTTATGTAATGACTAATTAGAAGAAAGTTCATTTAAGCGATTATTAATTATAGTTCTAATTCTTTAAGGGGCAAAGTAGTAAAATTGCTCTATTTATTTATAATTTTTTTAAGAGGAGGCATTGGTATTTACTTCCTCCTTCTATCTTGTTGGGAAATATCCCTCCTACGTGGAGGGATGAAGTGTTGAATTTTTCTTTCACTTGGACAACATTTAGGCTCAAAAACTGATTGTTATTTAGTTCAAATGTGTATTATTTTATCTTGGCCCATTTTAATTGTGTGTGTGGAATATAAAAGAAAAGAAAACAGATTATTAGAAGTCAGCAAAAGCAGAAAAATCAGAAATTAGAGAAAAGCAACAGAGGAAACCATTTTTCGTCCACTGTGCAAGCAGCTGATTTTCCTTCCAGATCGGAGGTCAAACGGAGTCCGTTCGTCCTTAAATTTTAGTATGTTGTTCTTGACACTTTCCTCTTCAAGTACACTGAACAGTTTCTCGTTTTGATGCCCGAAAGGTGGTTTTCTGACTGCATTTTTCAGACCTGCAATTTTTGAATTTTTACTCCATTTTTGGTGAAATTATTAATTGTTGTCTTGCCAAGATTGTTTCTTGATGATTGTATTTGCCTCTAGTGTTTACTAGAGAGGAGAACTTGTTGTACCCACTTGGTTTTGGTGATTAGTGGAAGTTTTTAGATCGTTGTTGAACAGTCCCGTGATTTTCTCCTCGATTTGGGGGTTTCACGTAAATTATGTGTTCACTACTCTATTTTTGTTGTTTTTTAATTCATCTGTTGCTGCTGGAAATTTGAAGTTTATTGTGCTTTTGTCATTCATCTTATTTATTTGGGGGAAAAGATTTTATTGCGCTTCCATTTGTGTTTTGTTGTTGCTTCCCCAACAAAGTGGTATCAAGAGCTTGGTTATTTTTAGTTGATTTTTTGTGTTGTTTATAATGGATGACAAAGTAATTGTGCAAGAGATAGTTAGTTTGGACTCCATGAATTCTATTTGAAAAATTCGTATTGAGGATTATTTGTGTTCTAAAGAATTGCTTGAACTAATTTTGTATAAAGATCGTCCAACAGGTGTTATTGAGAAAGATTGGACTATTTTAAATCGAAAAGTCGTTGCCTCCATTCGACAATATGTTTCTTTAAGTTGTTGCAACATGTTGCTAATGAAATTAATGCATTTGATATGTGGAAGAAACTTGAATCCATGTATTTGAGAAACAATGCTATCGACAAAGCTTCTTTGATTAGGAAGCTTGCTAAATTGCAATACAAAGATGGTGACAGCATTGAAGTTCACATTAATGAGTTTCAGGGTGTGGTAAACTAACTAGCAGGAATAAAGATGAAATTGGAGGATAAACTTCAAGCTTTGATGTTGCTTTCCTCATTGCCTGACAGTTGGGATACCTTGGTAGTTTCACTTAGCAACTCTGCTCCGGATGGCAAGATGACTATGGAGATGGTCAAGGCTAGTCTTCTAAATGAAGAGGCTAGGAGGAGAGAATCAGGTTTTCCTAGCCAAGTTGAAGCAAATGTGATTCCAGAATCTAGCAGAGGGAGAAGCAAGATCAGAAATCCTCATTACAGAGACAAGTCCAGGTGTAGATCCAAATCAAGGAAAAGAGACTTCATTTGCCATTACTGTCAGAAGCCAGGTCACGTTGAGAAATTCTGCAGAAAGAAAAAGAGAGATATGTCCAGGGAGAGAAAAGAGAAAAGTGAGAATTCCAAGCAAAAGCCAGATGAGAAGAACACTACAGCCTTGGTATCTAGTGATGATGATTTATTTATTATCGGTGATCATTTATTAAATGTAGCATGTGATGACTGCACCTGGGTGATTGATTCTGGTGCATCTTATCATATTACTTCGCATAGCGAGTACTTCTTGTCCTATACTACTGGTGATTTTGGTCATGTGAGGATGGGAAATGGTGGTTCGTCTAAGATCATCGGTATAGGCACTGTTTGTTTAGAAACTTCCACTAATTGCAGGTTGGTGCTTAGGGATGTGAGACACGTTACAAATATTAGATTGAGTTTTATTTCAGTTGGCTTGCTTGATGATGAGGGCTATGCCAACAGATTTGGTGATGGAAAATAGAAACTCTCGGGAAAATTTAATTGTGGCTCGAGATAATAAGCAGAATTCACTTTATGTTATATAGGCCAGTGTATGTAGCGGAGATGCTAATGTAGCATGTGATGCTCTAGTGAATTGTGGTATAAGAGACTTGGCCATATGAGTAAAAAGGGCTTGCAGATACTTTTCAGGAAAGATTATCTCCCAAATATTTCAGGTATGCCTTTAAACTCTTGTGTTGATTGTTTGGCTGGATAATAACATAAAGGTGCATTCCATACACGTCCCCTACATAGAAGAAAACATGCTCTAGATCTTATACAAACTGATGTTTATTTTATGGATGCTAAATCACATCATGGTGCACAATATTTTGTGACTTTTATTGATGATTTTTTTAGAAAAATATGAGTTTTTTTATTGAAAAATAAAGACCAGGTACTTGATGCTTTCAAGAAGTTTCATGCCAGAGTTGAAAGAGAAAGTGGCAGAAAACTCAAGTGTGTCAGATCAGACAATGGTGGTGAGTACAGG
>JAOTQJ010000011.1:15613858-15633420 GCA_025642045.1 Solanum sejunctum | reverse complement strand
TTGGAGTAAAAAATTGAAATCAAATGTACATTTTCCAACCGATATGAGACCCTAATCGACTATAATATTTAAATTATTTTTCAAAAAAAAGTTAAATCAAAATAAAAGTGATTAGAGGAACCGACAAACTAAACCTTGATATCCGTTTAGGATTTAATATTTAATTTGTCGATAGTTAATTAATTAATACTCTAGATGTGTAATTAGAATTATTACTACTAGTTTGTGTCAAAGTAGGTTTTCTTTCTCCTAGTACCGTTTTTCTAATCCTGCTTTGTGTGGAAGTAGGTTTTCTTTCTAACACTATAAATAGGACCTGTTTAGCATTCGTTTGATAATCATAATGGGTTCGGATGATAGTAGTGGAAAGAAAATTGAGCATCTGGAAGTATTAATTGCTTCCAGCATTGCCCAAAACACAATTCTCGAGACTTTTTCCAGCTTTGTGAACGGCTTGTCATGACTCATGCTGGTTTCGACACCCTTAAGATTGAGGATGAACGGACAAGACGTCTTAATCTCATGGTTTCTAGTTTGAACGAAATCCGCAATCTGCTGCATCTCACCACTAGTACACCAGAGGAGGAAAAGAATACAAAGTATCTAGTTAGGATTATCATAAGTACACTTCATGTTAATAATCTATATCTATACTACCTTAAAAGTATCAACTTTAAAAATCTAAAATTAAATTACGAAAATACCTCTCACTTAAAAATCTGTCTATTTTTTTTTTTAATTTTTATTACCTTAAAAATATCAACTCTGAAATTTAAATGTTAAATTACATATTTGCCCTTCTTTAAAAGTCTAACTAAAATTGCCTAAATAGACTTTTAAATCTTTAAAACCTAATAGGCATAACGCCCTTTTTTTTTATAAAACTTTAATCTAAGAGGCACTAACGCCTTTTAAAAAAAAAAAATAAAAACAACGCTTTAAGGCACTTTTCTGAAGCCACGCTTCTCTTCATGTTGAAAAAAAAATATACCTTTTGAACAATATTAGCAACGTTTTGCACACACACAAAATTACCTGTTCCCCTACTGTTTGTTACGGAGTTTAATGATCCGTCGATATTTAGCTTAAAACCTTTGTCTGGAAGTTTCCACTTAACGTATTGTTTGAGTGTCTGAGTTTTTTTCAGGCATTGGTTTGTGAGGTAGTAATATTCAGTTGCGTATGTAATGGCCTTAGTGGAATTCGCGCAGGTGCTTTTCTACTTAAAATAATTATTTTAAGCACACTATATGTATACGTTAGTGAACTCGCTTCTCCATCTTTTTTAGGCTGATTGAAAAAAGTGAACTCATTATTTGATTTTGTAATATATAAAAATATACTTGGTTTTTTTTTTTGCATGTGTATGTACATTATACACGACCAAATACTAATTAATATGGTACTAATAATAGAGGGAGTTCCATTTCTTCTTTTGTGTATGTATATATAGCTTGAGAAAATAACCCTCCAGTTGCATGTGTACTTTTATTAATATATGTATCTGTTGTTGATAGATAACCAAGGTCAAATGATTTTGCCACTGTATTTGAAGAAAGACAAAGTCAAAGGGAAATAAAAACTAAAACAAAGAACTGACTAATGTGTGCTGTGTATATTCTTAGCAGTTATCTTGCCAATGGTTGCCTTAATTATAGGTTGCCCGCAATTTTCCTTGATCCTCTCCATCAATTTCTACTTAGGGGCAATGCTTTCTTCTTGGCCGGAGCTACAACATATACCGTGATCGCAACTACATCATATTCTGTATGTGTGGGCATGTGTATTCCTTTGACTAAAAAAGTTGAGTCTTCTTTTTCTCAATTACCACATGAACATTTAGCATATTATTTAATAAACTTATTTAATGAGTCAATTGTCATAAAAGACTTCTTATCCTCATAATGCCATTGCATGTAATATAATTTTGTGAATTGATGGTAACTATAAGCCTTTCATAAAAACTTATCTTTGTTGCCCTTTCTAAGTATTTTACTTTTAAAGGGTTGTCATTTTCCTAGCACTACTATATCGCAGAAATTTGCCATGATTTTCATCCTGGCTAAGACCATACAGTTATTCTAAAGCCTTTTCAGTTGGTCAATACTTGAGATCAGTTTCATTATGTCGCTTGTGATGTAAATAATTCTGAACTTTCTCTGTTTCAATCATACTATTGTTTCAACTCGTGTAATTTCAATCTTCATGGCATGTACAATTAGTGGTGTAGTAGTAACGATATTACCGAAAAACGATATAATGCACTCAAGTAAGGCATACCGTTACAATCAAATGAAACAACAATGAAAAATATGTCAAAACAAGTGGAGGTGCTGAACCAATTAGACAAGCAAAACTAATAATATTGGATGAAGCACCCATGGCAAAGCAACACACAATTGACATAATCGACTACAATGATTTTGGACCATATGAAGAGGACACTTACAAACACCTTCTCATGCTCAAAACTTCTGCCGAAGCATCGCAACTTCCACCCTCACCTTCTATACAGTCGCACTCCTTTATCTAATCCCTATCACTAACTGACGCACCTTATCATTTGTTCCCCTTTAAATACCCGAAATGCCAAATTCATTCTCCCATTCAAACAAAACCTTACGCAACAATCCATCATCTCGCATCGTCTCTTATGACTCTCTGTTTTGTTTGCATCTAGTAATAGATTCAAGAACAAAAAATATCTGGTGAAGAGCCTGTTGGTGCTGAAAATCCAACCCCTGCTCTTAGTGAGCCCATAGATATTATGATAGCATTGCAACTTCTCCTTGGGAAATCATGGGCGCATGGTGGTTTAGCTAAAGATCTTCATGAGGGTGCTAAAGTTATTAAGAAGCATTCTGCTCAACTTTGTGTGCTGCCAGAGGACTGTGACCAATCAGACTGTGAAATTGGTCAGGGCTCTATGTGATGATCATAATGTTAGCCTAATCGCTGTTCCTAATGCCAAGACACTCAGTGAATGGGCTGGTCTATGCAAGTGATTCTGAAGGAAAAGAAAGGAAGGTTGTTGGTGGCTGTTTGGTTGCAGTAAAGGATTTGGAGAGGAAAGAAAAGGGCTCCACATTGTTCAGGAATATGTGAAATCTCACAGAGCGACATGCGTTGTATTAGAGAGGTTTAGCTTGTTTTTGGTTGTGACATGAACATTTTTTATGGTAAAAAAACAGATTTTGATAATTGCAATTTGTAGTCATTTTGTAGTCATTTATGACTCTGGTTATGCATGCCTTCTTGAAGTTTACAAGTCTTTTGGATTTGTAATTAGAGCTTGTACATTCAGAACCAAAAACTATCTATCTGATAGATAATTGTTGAAGAGGATCACGTTGATACTTGAAATTACTTTCTGGAATGAAGTTTGTATAGTGATGGATAGTTTCAGAAACTGAATCCCTCGACTTTTTACTGATGGAATACTTAGAAGACAGATATAACAAGATTCGGACATAACATAGTTGGATCATGAACTTGGGCTCTTTCTAAATTCGGGCCTGTCTTGGATTCTCAACTGAACAGTTTGTTCAGCAGCCCAACAAATATGATACACAGTATAATTATCATATACTTTAGCATAAATTATAAATGGCAATTGGAAAGAATAAGTGGGTATCATCATTGGTACTTTGGACAACAATAAGTGGGTTATGATAGTTTACAAATTTATTTTTATTTATTTACATTCCTTGTAAAGTATCAAATTTACTTTTGGTCAGTCCTTAGTCTAGTACCATAAATAGACATAGCATTGTACACATTTGGGCAGAGAAAAAAGAAATAAACACAAAAAAAAATTTCAACTATAATTCTAATTTCTTTCATTGTATCAGAGTAGCTTTAACGGATCTGCTTCTTCATTCTTTCCCTTGTTTCTTCAAGTTTAAAATGGCAGAAAACACTCCAACCACTCAAATGTCAAGTAGAACTGCTGAGAAAATATCGTCTAATGTTGTTCCTCCTAATCACCCCTTTTATTTGAATCCATTATATTCACCTGGAATGAACTTGTTGAATCTGAGTTTTGATGGATCAAGTTATGGTAACTGGAAAAGGGGAATGTTGATTTCACTCTCAGCTAAAAATAAATTGTGTTTCATAAATAAAAAATCAGAAATTCTGTATGAAAACTCACCTTTCTTCGATCAATAGAGAAGATGCAAGGACATGGTCATTGCATGGTTGCTGAACTTTTTGTCGAAAGATATTTCTGAAAGTTTATTATATTTACAAACAGCTTCAGATCTATGGACTGAATTAGAGGAGAGATATGATCAGCCAAATGGTTCAAAGTTATTTCAAATACAAAGATATTTAAGCAATAATATTACACAAGGTGCAAGTGATATTGCAAGCTATTTCAATAAGCTGAAAAAATCATGGGATCAGCGTAGCAAAAGAACATAATGAGATAATGAATGAATGAAGATATCAACCTTATGCAGCTTCTCATGGGTTTGAATGAAGGATATATATTCAACAATTAAAGCCAATATCCTCATAATGAAGCCATTGCCTAACACAAGTCAAGCTTATTCAATCATGCTGAATCAGGAATCACAAAGGGAGGTGCACAGTAAAATTTTGGCTACACCAAAATCGTCTGCATTTAATGTCAGTAAATGGAATGATTCTAGGAACTTTAACTCCAAAAAGGAAAACTCACAGTCCTCCCATCCTAAGAATTTTCAGAATAATAGCTCAGAAAACAACTTATTATGCACCTATTGTAAGAAGACAAATCATATCAGGTAGGGATGTTACAGGTTGATAGGTTATCCACCCGATTTTAAATTTACTAACAAACAAAAGAAGCCTTTCAAAAATGGGAGAGCAAACGCAATTTCAGCTGAGGACATAAGTTCAGGACATGTTCCTTTGACACAGGACAAAAATGTTGTTATTGATGTACAAAGAGATAGGTTAAATGGGAACAACAAACCATTTGGTTATGACATTCAAGGCTTCTCCAAGGACCAATGTGAACAACTTATTCATATGTTCAGATTAGTACAAAATGGAATTAGTACAGAGGAGCAGCATTATGCAAATATGGCTGATATTCTGATTTTTTCACTGCCTACACCTCCTATCTTACAAGATTTCAATCAAATCCTTAGATAATAGATACAGGAGCTTCACATCACATGACTTTTGACAAAACTCTTTTTCATAATTTCAGATCATTGACTAGTACTATTTCTGTCACTTTACCAAATTCACACAAGTTCAAAGTCGAATATATAGGAGATGTCATTTTAACAAAGCATATTATTTTGTTTAATGTCTTCTATGTACCTTACTTCAAACATAATCTCTTCTCCATAGGTCAATTTGTGGAAGAAACTGATCTAGAGATTCTTTTCACTAAAATAGGGTGTTTCATATAGGGCCATACAATGCGGAGGAGAAAGATTTTTGGTGAAGTTATTGGAGACCATCTACTGAAGAATGACATATCTACATCCAGGCTTTCCAATTCTCTAGTTTCTTTAAATAGCAAGTCTGGTTCTTTTTCTTCCAATAGTACTGTAGTTTCTAATATTGAGTCTTTCCCTTGTTTATCTAACACTGTCTCTTGTGAGTGTACTCCTGCTTTTATTAATGAAATGAATTTCAAATCAGAAAACTCTAACAGAATTTGGCATCTTAGATTAGGTCATTTGCCTTATGCTTCTTTGAAAAATATATATGGGATTAAATTACAACAATCTAAATTCCATGATTTTCCTTATTATATATGTCCTATGGCTAGATAATCCAAGCTACCTTTCCCTACCAGTACCATTACTTCATATGATTGCTTTGACATGATTCATATAGACACATGAGGACCCTATGAATTCCAACTTATAAAGGGGAGAAATACTTTCTTACTATTGTTGATGATTTCTCTAGAACAACTTGGACTTATTGTATGTCTATTTCTCTAGAACAACTTGGACCTATCTTATGTCTACAAAAGCAAATGCCTTCCCAATTCTGAAATCATTTTTAGCCTATAGTAAAAGACAATTTGGAAGAAAAATTAAGATTGTGAGGGGTCCAGGACATCGTCTACTGATTTGTTTTCTTCTCAAGGGATCATGCATCAAACTTCCTGTGTTGCTACCCCATAGCAAAATGGGGTGGCTGAAAGGAAACACAGGTACCTTCTAGAGATATGTAGAGCTCTTATGTATCAATCTCATTTGCAGCCAAGATATTGGGCAGAAGCTCTATTAACAGCTACAGACATTATTAATATTCTCCCTTCTAAGGTTCTTAATCATCTCACACCCTATGAGAAACTCTTCCACAAAGCTCCCAGTTACACACATTTAAAGACTTTTGGTTGTCTAGCCTTTGTGTTAACTTTGTCTGCACATAGAGACAAGTTTTCTCCAAGAGTCATCCCTGGAGTTTTTCTGGGATATCCTTTCGGGAAAAAGGATATATAGTACTTAATCTTCTAAACAAATGAGTCATTGTTAGTAGAGATGTCAAGTTTTATGAATCCACCTTCCCATTTGCCCACAATGTGCCTATGTCACTACTTTTTCCTTCCTGGTTCTTTTACGTCTGATGTTTTCATTCCTTTTGATCCTCCGGCCAATTCTCCTACTTCACCTACTAATTCGTCTATTCTTTCTCAATCACTTGATGCTCCCAATAGTTCTTCCCGCTTACCAGTTTCTAATCCACAACCTACAGCTTCCTCTCAGTCCAGCCTCTCTCATTCTTTACCTCAAATTCCTGATACTTCTACCTCTACCTCACCATGTACACCTACTCCTATAATGGATGTATCATCTCCAATACAAGGCCTGTGTAGAAAAATCAGAAGGTCTGTTTTTCCCTCTTATTTGTCTGATTTTGTAAGTGATAATGCTTTTTTTGTTATTTCCCCTACCATATCTATTTTACCCCTGCATTCTATTTCTTTTGCTTCTCTAAGCATAGAAAACCAAAACATTTTACATTCCATTGAGAAGATCATAGAACCAGTTACTTACCAACAGGCTGTAACTCATCCTAGTTGTAAGATTGCCATGGATGATAAAATCCAACCTCTCATTTCTAATTCTACTTAGGAAGAGCTAGTCCTTCCCCTCGGTAAGAAACCTTTACCCTACAAATGGGTTTACAAGGTAAAGTTGAAGTCCAATGGTGATTTGGAAAAGTTGAAAGCTCGTTTAGTTGTGCAAGGTGATATACAACATGAACGGATCGATTATATTGAAACATATTCACCTGTGGTTAAAATGACTACCATCTGGTGTATTCTTGCAGTTGCTGTCAGAAAATCTTGGCCTCTTTTTCAACTAGACGTGAACAATGCCTTCTTACATGGCGATTTGGATGAAGAAGTATTCATGTGTTTCCCTCCTAGGATGATAGCTCCTTCTTTTTCACATGTTCTTCATTTAAGGAAATCCCTTAAAATGGCTAAAACAAGCATCACGTCAGTGGTATGCCAGGTTATCTTCTGCTTTGGGAACTTGGGTTTTCACTTCATCATTGAATGATTATTCTCTTTTTTACAAGTCTTCTTCCTGGTTGCCATACTTGTAGTATACATTGACAATATACTCTTGACTGCGAACAATCAACACGAAATCAGTGAGCTTAAGGTTTCCTCCACAATGAATTCAAAATCAAAGATTTAGGCATTGCTAGCTATTTTTTTGGTATGGAATTATTGCATTTACCTGATGGATTGATTGTGACTCAAATGAAATTTGCAAAGGATCTCCTTTTGGAGCATCCTGATCTTCCTTCCCACCATGCTTCCACCCCTTTAGACCCTACTCTCAAATTCACCCTAACTTCTGGTGACCTTCTGCCAAATCCCACTATTTATCGTAGGTTGTTAGGTCAACTAAATTTCCTTACATACACTTGTCCAGATTTTGCTTTTGTAGTCTAATCTCTCAGTCAATATATGCAAAACCCTCACACTGGTCACCTTCAGGCAGCTTTCCATACCCTTTACTATCTCAGTAATGATCCAAGTTTGGGCCTTTTTATGAACTTTTCCCCTTCTCTTCAAGTACTTGGGTTCTGTGATGCCAATTGGGCCTCCTACCCCGTCTCTAGATGCTCAGTCAGTGGGTTCTATATTGGTATTGGTGACTCACCAATTTCTTGGAAATCCAAGAAACAATCTGTCATCTCTTTCTTCGACGGAGTCTGAATACCAGTCTAGCCTCATTTAATTGCTGAGATTTCTTGGATTGTTCGTCTTCTCTTAGACTTCATTGTCTCCCCTTATCTTCTTGTTCCTATACACTATGACAATAGATTTGCCATGCATATCGCCAAAACCCCCCATTTTTCATGAATGCACCAAGCATATCGAGCTTTATTGCCACTTCGTTCGCAAAAATATGGTATATAGTATAATTATCATACACTTTAGCATACAATATAAATGACACTTTGAAAAGAATAAGTGGGTATCATCATTGGCACGTTGGACAGGAATAAGTGGGTTATGATAGTTTACATATTTATTTTTATTTATTTACATTCCTTGTAAAGTATTAAATTTACATTTGGTCAGTCCTTAGCCTAGTACCATAAATAGACATAGGATTGTACACACTTGGGGCAAGATAAAAAAGAAATACACAGAAAAAAATTTCCAACTATAATTCTCATTTCTTTACATTATGTGTAATTTTAAGATCAAATTCGTGTTTGTGGTAATAGCTTTTTTTGATCATTGAACGTTAAAAGTCATGTTTCTCAATCGATAAGAATTCACTACTCTAATAATCTTTTCAATTTCTTTAAACTTTATAAAAGTTCTTATTTGGTTGTGATTTGCTAAGATTTATGGTAACAAAAATTAGAAAGATGATGGAACTAGATATAATAATAACAAAAAAAACATGCTTGCTGATGAAATCAAGGAACGGTAGTCTTCTGAAAAAAATAGTAGTAATACAAAAATACATGAATTGAAAAATAATAATTTCCTATTAGTATTCATTTTTGAAGCATTATGCTCTACTGTATACCAATAAATTCAATTTCATGCTTCTCAAATGTTCAAATTATGATAACAATAATGTTACTTGTTCATGTTAAGTACATAATATCAATTTATTCATTTATGTAATTTATAATTTTAAACGATACTTTTAAGTAACACTGATTCAAAGATAGAATTTAAAATTGCCTATGTGGTGTCGATTCATAAGAGTTAAATTACAAAATAAAATCTATGCTTTGTTAGTTTTGTTGAGTCATGAAAGTTTTAAGAACAACAAAGTGCTAATTGACAATTGCTCATGTTTTTTTTTAAGAAAAGAAATACATTAGAAATCTTATCTATAAAAAAATTGTATGAGGTACATTTCATTATACATTTATATTTTATAAGATCAAAATAAGTATTAATTTATGGTTATTTATCTGTATAAATTTAGACACTGTTCAATCAACTCAACTTTGACAAATAAGTCATTATATGACAATAATCTATATTGACCATTTTAAAAATTGCATATTATATAACTTAATCTACACGTGCAATGCATGTACCGTAAAACTAGTACTATCTTAAAAACATCAATTCTAAAAATCTAAAGTCAAATTATGAAAATATTCCTCACTTAAAAAAACATATGTTGATCATCCGTCACTTTCATCACTTTTTATTCGATATGTCGCGCCCCTCACCAAAAACTTCGACCTCTGCTTATTTATACAACTGCAACGCAGATCCCCTCGCCAATTTCTCCCCAAATTTCTGCTTATCCTTTATCGGTTAGTCCTACTTCTTCTACTGCTCCCATAATATTTTTTCTGTTTACAGTTATAGTCATTATGGGTTTTGAGCTGAGGGTTTTAGGAAACAGCCTCTCTACTTTTATGAGGTAGTGACAAAGTCTGCGTACAATCTACCCTCTCCAGACCCCACTTGTAGGATATTTACTGGGTATGTTGTTGTTGTTGTTACAGTTATAGTCATTGTTTTCTCCTCTGCTCGCAAGACAATACTGCTTCTTCTCCGGACTAATCGCCGCTCGCTTTTTGGACCGCCATTGCAGTTAAACGTTGTAGGTCCATGCCACTTCCTGAACACCATACACAAGTTTAGACTTTCACTCATTCAATTGTTAAACTCAAAATACACTCAATGTATGTTTCACACTGTATTTGCTATACACCAATTGCCATACGTAAGGCTAATTTTTTGCTTTTTCCTGTGTGTTTAAAATCATCCACACACTTTTGAGGACTTAGATCCTAAACACTTCTGCGTCCAGTAAAAAAGGAACCTGGAACGTTATAATGGGATCATTAATGTGACTGTAAAATTAGTAGTTTCTATGTTGAAAAACATTATCACCCCATGAACATTATCAAGCGATTTTAAATGGATACATTTTAAGAGCAAAAATTACCGCTTTGTATCATAAAAGTGAATTTACTAATAAATGTCAAGAAAAATTACCAAATTATACAAAATCATTTTATCGTGTTGCGAAAAAAAATAGAAAATAAAAAAATAGGAAAGTGAGATAAAGCGAGGGCATTAAATGCAATGAATGATCATTAATAAAAAAGAAATAAAAAAAAGAAAAGAAAAATGTAATTCCAAAACGTGTCCAAAGCATTCGGAGAAATGAGAAATAGAATAAAAAAATTAATTCAAAAAAATCAATGACATGACATAAAAGTGGGATCATTTATTACCCATAGTAATAAAGAATAAAAAATTAAAAAGTAAAATAATCAGGTCAAATCATGGGGACGGGAATGGAATGCAATAAATGCACCTGAGATGCATTAAAAAGCAAAAAAAAGGGTAAAATGCAAATGTAGAAAGGCAAAAAGCATATGTAATCATTTGTAACCAATAAATGTTAATAGGAGAGAGATAAATGAAAAAAATATTTTAAAAATGTATAATTTGTGGGGTCAATCACTATGTGAATAGATCAAAACATCATCAATGAAGAACATAACAAACGAATCAAGGTAGGGTTTAAAGATCCTATTCATAAGATCCACGAAGATGATCGGTGCATCGGTCAATCCAAAGGACATCACAACAAACTCATAATGCTCATACCTAGTCTGGGAGGCCGTCTTGGGAATATTGCACTCCCTCACCTTCACTTGATGATACCCTATCACACTATTGAGTTGCCGGTAGTCAATACACATTCTAAGGAACCCATTCTTCTTCTTTACAAATAACACCGGTGCACCCTAAGGTGATTGGCTAAACTTGATAAAATCCTTCTCCAACAAGTCCCTCAATTGCTCCTTCAACTCTTTTAACTTTGTCGGGGCCATACAATAAGGGAGAGTAGAAATGGGTTGAGTATTGGGAAGGAAGTTTATACCAAAATCTATTTTCCTTTCGGGAGGAACACTGAAAAGGTCATTTAGAAAGACATCTAGGAACTCATTTACTACTAAAACCGGCTTAATAGAAAGGATCTTGGACTCCACATCCCTAATCCTCACAAGATGATAAAGACACCCCTTAGAGATCAACTTATGGCTTTAATACAAGAGATGAATCTACCCTTAACCACCACATCATGATTCTCCCACTCAAGAACGGATTCATTTGGGAATTGGGATTTGCCCCTACGGGTTCTACAATCGATAGAGGCATAGTATGCATGCAACCAATCTATCCTAAGAATAATGTTAAAACCTAACATGTCCAACTCAACAAAGTCACATGGAAATAATTTATGCAAAATGCAAATGGGATAATTTTTATAGACCCTACTAGCAACAATAGATACACTAACAGGGGTAGACACCTCATATGGCTTACACAACCATTCGAGTTCAACATAAAATTTTTTGGCAACAAAGGAGGTAACAAAAGAAAGAGTGGCACCCAGATCAATCAATGTATACACATCAAAATCAAAGACTTTTAACAAACCGGTGATGATACCGGGAACCTCTTCAACCCCTTGCCTCTCTTTGAGTGCATAAAACCGCTTGTGCCTTAGGGCACTACCTTGTTGGCCACCCCTTCCCAAAGGAACTGCATTAGCACTCCGGCCTTATGGACGAACATCCTTACCTTTGTTGCGATTACGAGGTCAATTTATCACCTTATGCCCCATTTCCCCACAACCATAACAAGCACCAGTATACCTCAAGTATGGCCTACCATGACCCTTACCACAATTTGGACACATAGTATTAGGACCTATACCACCATCACCTTGGGCCCTTGGGATGTCATTTGCAAGTCTTCCTTTGGTAGTATCAGAGGACCCTTGGCCTTGATGAAACCGACCACCTTTAGGACTTTAGAACCTACCATCAAAATAGGCCCTCTAGAACTCATTCTCCATTCTCTTCCTCAATTTCACCCTCTCCATTCGTTTGACATAAGTCATCAAATGCGACAAATCCATGTCACTAATCAACAGGCGGATCGACATTCGTCACTCACCAAATTGGATACACCAATCACAAACTTGTTCATTCTAAACCTTGGGTCGACAATCAAGTGGGGAGCATATTTAGAGAGTTGATTAAACTTGAGGCATACTCCCTCACACTCGTAGACCCTTGTTTCAAATTCATAAATTTCACCGTCTTGGCCTCCCTAAGCTCAAGAGGGAAGAACTGATTATGAAAAGTTATCTTAAACTCCTCCCAAAGCACCACATTATTGATTCCTTTCTCCTCCTTTCAGTGATTAAACCATATTTTTTCTACCCTTTTGAGTTGGTAAGCCACCAACTCTGCTTTCTCTTTCGATCTAACACCCATGATAACCAATACCTTATAGACCTCATCAATGAACTCTTGAGGGTCCACATATACCTTAGACCCATAGAATTTTGGTGGATTCATCCTCTGAAGTCTTTCACCATAGATCCTAGGGTAGGATCATGAGGGGCTTGGGCCCCTTGGTTGTCTTGATTAGCCACAAGTTGTGCTAGCAAAGTGAGAGCATCCTGGAGCTCACCTTGAGTTGGTTATTCCTTTGGAGTGCAGTCTCTTCTTCCTCTTATGTTAGGCATGATCTAGCATAGCAAAGAACAATCATTAGAAAGGGAAAAACCTTACTTTAACTCTATAGCATGACTTAGAACATGAAGAAGGGAAACATTTCCTAAAACATCTCATAGTCTCTTGCTCATGGTTGTGGTGCACAACACAACCATGAATAAGACTATAATTGACGTGGTGCATTGGATACCGAGGACCATTAACAACCTAATGTTCTAATACTAAGTTTGTCACAACCCAAGCCTAGGGTCTAGACGTGACACGACGAATGGAAAACTCGAAGGGACCCTAAACAAGCCTTTAACATATCATTACACGGCATTAGTCGTGGAAGCATTTACACAATATAATTAGATTAGAAATAAGGGCAAAAGAGGCTAAGAAAAAGCCTTTAATAACATAAGACATCATTAAAATCAAGAGAGAGTCAAGACTCATAATATAATTGCATAACTTGTCCAACAACACCTCTACTACATAGATAAGAGCGGGGACCAAGACAAGCAATCGGGCTCACCCTCATAGTCATAGATATAAAATAAAGGAAAAATGAAGTCTTAATACATATCATAAGATCAAAGTCATTGTCATCGGAATTGAGGACTCACCAACTAGCTTTGAGTAGAAGTACTAGCCATGAGGAAGAGGAGGATCAATAAGTGCTTCAGTCCCTACATAGTAACATCATGTAGGCATAGAGTATGCATTAGTGTATTTGAATATACTAAGTACGTAGGATATAATGCAACAAAAGATAGGCACATGGCAAAATGCAATATCATAAGCAAAAGATACCATATTAGCAATATGACATGAATGAATGATACTTGGAATAAAATATTCTTATATAGAACATATTACATGTGAAGAAGGTGACCATCATTAGATAACCAAGGCCTAATACCTCCTTGGTGAGGCAATTGAGGTATATATCCCCCAATATGGTAGCACGAGCCTACCTGCCCTCTCTTCCGAGCTAGGCGAATGAGGTATATACCCCCTAATATGGTAGCACAGGCCTACAACTCCCCGATCTAGGCGATTGAGGTATATATCCCTCAACATGGTAGCACGAGCCTACAACCCCCGAGCTAGGCAATTGAGGTATATACCTCTCAACATAGTAGTTTTGGCCTACTACCCCCAAACTAGGCAATTGGTCAACTTTCATCACAATAGATACTTTTCATGAAAACATTATGTAAATACCTTCCTTTCGTCATCATAGAGTCATTCAAGTCATAGGTCATACAATGGATCATCAATAGTTCAAGAATCTAAAACCAGACATTTTATTAAAAACTTGGTGGGTGTGCAATGCTAATGTAAAACTATGTAATTCAAGAGTGAAATCATGCAAGAAAATCCAATGTAAAACCACCCACCAACACTTGGTAATACCTTCATGCAATATACATCAAAACTCTTCATCAAATCAAACAATAGACAATAGATTCATATCTCAAAACATGCTCAAACAATCACAAGTTTATGAAACCCCAACATAGATTATAGTCAAATTTATAATAAGGAAGACCCATAAGCAAATCAACTTAGAATCATGCAATTTAGGTTAAAAGGAAGCTATTGCACCATGGTGAATAGATTCAATGGCTGAAAACCCACATATCTTGAATTTAGAGAATTCTTGATGAAGATTGGAAATGGAGACTTGAACCTTGATGAATTCCTTAAGATCTGGAAGGGATTTGGACACTTGAATTTTGATCTAAGTGTTTGAGAGCGTATTGGGGGATGTCTTGTATTATATGAAGGTGAAATATAGCTCAGTATAGGTGTTTTCACGCATGGGAAGGCTTAGGCCCAAGACCCAAAAACCTTGGATCGAAGTGGAAAAACTGCACAAAAGAATACACTGAGGCACACCCTTGGTGCATCGTGCGAGGGGCAGGCTAGCTCTATGGAAATCACATTTTTGTGATTTTTAAATTTTATTATGGTTGCTCTTAAATCAAGGTTAGACATATTGCCCACTCAATTTTGCCCCCTGAACAAGAATATAAAGTTCGATTTCTAATATTATCCATGAATTTTGAGATATATGGAAATTACAATTCCGATCACTTTTGAGGCACATTTTTGGGTACTTTTTAGGGTCGTTTCAAGTGAGTGCCAGAAAAGACACCTAGTAGGCATCATTGGCCTACCAAGAGAATAGTGAACATAAATAAAGACAAAATATATAGAACTGTAGCAGTGTAGCAAAACAAACTCAAGTCAAGGCATAAGTATGTCCGGGAACCCTCAAACCACAATTTTCAATCATAGTGAAGAACAATGACAACTTGAACCAACCCAAGTACTGAACATTGATACTGACTGATGAAGACTATGTAGGACAATACCACAACTGCCCCCAACTGAGGTATAGTGTTGTACACAGGTGTAAGGCCCTAGTATCTATGCTTGTACGTCAACTGGGCCCTCCATATACCAGAAGGTATACCAGAGCACAATAATCATGTCAACAGATAATCATAGAATCCCTCAGAACCATCATAGAATTCCATAGAACTATTATAGAGCCCAACTCTCCACATCATCAGAATAAGGGTAAGTTGTACGTGGGTGTAAGGCCCTAGTATCAAAGCCTGAACGCCCCCTGAGCCCCCAGAAGGTACACCCACAAGCCCAAAAGGTACACCCACGCACAATCAGGGTGTGAATAGGTGAGTGGATCCAAGAGTAAGTAATCACAAGTTAACCGTGTCCTCAAACTTGTGCCGGTACATGGCCTCTGATCCATCAGAAGTAGTGTCACACGGGGAATCGAATCCCTAATATCACCCAGGCACTCTAACCCCTGGGTCTTTCGACCTAGCCTCCAGTCGGGCAGTCAACCAAGGCTAAGTGGTCTGACCATAAATGTAACAATGGGACGTATCCCCCGAGGGAGAAAGAATCCCCCTATTATAATCAATAGTGTCTCATAATCAATATATCAATAATAGGGCCCTACCTCATAAATTATCAATCAACAGGGCCCCAGGCCCAAAGAAACTGCTAATGCTCAAACCCCTTTAGAATCAATACCATAGTCTTAGACACTCGGACGTGACCACCAGAGACTATGACTATGGGGAGCGTCACCCGAGTCTAGACACTCAGACGTGACCATCGGAGACTTGAACAACATGGTGTATCACCTAGGTCTCAGAGCGTAACATTCAAAAAATCTCCCTCTTTCTTTCTAACCAAATTCGAATCCCCCAATCATATCATCTCTCCCAAGTCACGATAAACAACTCATTCCAAGGTATGCGAGGGGATTAGTAACTAACCTCAGTATAACAGTATGTAGACCTCAATAATCTGAATAGAATCGGGCTCACTAGGCAATCATGCTACAATCTAGCCCATCGCAGGTAATGAAAATAAATATGCCATAATAATAGGGGTATTATGGGTTCCCCCGATAGATAGGCCCAACAGAATCATAATATGCTCATAACCTAGTCATGGTATGACCTAGAATCAATGCACAGTCTCCCAGTCTGCATATCTCTATAGCAACAAGCAATACACACTTATACAGGTGCAAGTCAAGTCAATATTCATGTCTGCCCTAGGATCTAGCTCATATTCTGCCCTTACCAGGCCCCTTTTTATGTAAAGCAACTCATAGGGCAACGTCGATATGACCTAAGCTAAGGCCCAAGAGTTTAGATAATTAGAAGGATGGCACCCACCAAGATCATATCATAGCTCAGCAGCCATCAAAGATATCACCTAAGCAACTATGTACCAGCTTACTAAAAATGTACCTCTCTCAACTAGATGCTAGTCCCCAAAACTAATCTATATAACTAGTGTCTCAT
Source organism: Solanum sejunctum (assembly GCA_025642045.1). Lineage (NCBI taxonomy): Eukaryota > Viridiplantae > Streptophyta > Magnoliopsida > Solanales > Solanaceae > Solanum > Solanum sejunctum. Next base: position 15,616,570 of record JAOTQJ010000011.1, on the reverse strand, counting down.
CGCAGATAGCCCATAGGATATAACCTACACCTCGCTAACAAGGTCACACTCTAGTATCTGCTCGCTAGTGGCTCAGTGTCTATGCATCTCATATTAAAGGCCACAACGCTTCTTTAGGGGTACAACTATGACCGTCCCTAGAACATGGTGTATCTCTAGTTAATAACCAGTGACACAAGTACATAACAAATAATAACAGTATGTAGGATCATATAAACCATAGGGCAACATAGAATCAGTTTAATAAGGAAATTCTACCAAAAGTACTCAATAAAGATCTAGATAACCGTAGCCACATCATGCATATACATACCTACAAGAATTGCATAGTAGATTCAGCACATAGAGTAGCATGTAATCACAATCAATCTCACTAGTTAGTATACTCTGGTAGCCTCAAACCACACACACATACAAGCAATAGTCAAGCTCAGTGTACATACTTATCACCTGTTTCCAACTCCAAACACACCTTTCAGACCCTTTCGTAGTCATATAATGTTAGAACTCAGGTAATATAGCAGCTACAACCAACGCAACCCTCAACACAACACTACCATCCCATAAAATTATATATAAATAACACATCGATCACATACATCCATATAGAATATATACTCCACAACTCACTCCATAAACAGTATATTTTAAATATTCCAACTCAAATATCCAAACATCTCAGCTCAGTCTAGGGTATAGAGAAAGCCTAGCCTACCTAGCATTTGAAGCCTCTTGCTCCGAGTCAATCCAACCAAGATTTTTTCCTCTAAATCGCTTCTCGATGTTCCTCATCTACTCAAATAGAAGTCACAAGATCAACTAATTTGGCTGTAAAATCTCAAGAAACGAGAGAAATTACATCAATTAACACTAAAATGGGGAAAATAGGGACCCACACTCAAAATACCGAATCAACCCCCATAAAATAATCTCCACATCACCCCGAGTCCATACTAGAAATTCAGACCAAAACGGACCCCCAAAAACCAAGAAAAGACCGAAAAATGAAGTTAAAAACTTCATCAGGAAAATATTCTTTTCAAATCTTTCTCGATCAATATTCTCAAAAGTAGACAAAATGAATAAGCACTCAGCATACCACAGCATCCCTTTTGAAACATAGAATAATTTAGAGACAAATTTTACTTAATTCATTAGTAAGTGATCGAGATATTGCAATGTAAAATTTCACTTAGTTTAATATGTTATCAATGAAAAAGCAGAAATTTACCTCAAAACATATATCACATCTCAAATCTAACTTCGCCATGGCATTCCTTACAAAAAACTGAGTCAAGTAGCCTTCTGAATCACTCAAATTAGATGAAAAATAAGCTCAAAATTACGGTGCGAAGTTGAGAGGATATATATATATATAACATTTTCCAGAAAACAACTTATATATATATATATATATATGGGTTGATAATGCTGACATGTGGCAAATCCTGACTGTGCCATATAGTAGCACTAAGGCCTGACATCTTGCCCCCTCTTTCCCATTCTTCCTTCAATCTCTTTTTCTTCATTTCAGGTTCGTCCGGACTTCGATTTCTCCAAAAAAAAACTATGTAACCCTATAGATTTCAACATTCTGGACCTAATGGTGTAGTCAAAATTTCCAACAGAGCTTCCTACAATAAAGTGACATACCCACTTCTTCATACGCAACATTTAACGGAAAGCCCCTAAGGTCAAATCACATCTGCACATCCCTGGTATCATATGAAGGGTGGTCCTATATCAAAATTGATATTTTGGAGCTAATTGTGCTATAAAAATTCTCATCCCAGGTAAAATTCCTAAGAGTATTGACTGGGTCAAATATTCATCGGTTTCAATGATCAAATTTGCAATCCATAATATAATTGTACCGGATATGCTCCTAGCCTAAGTCGGCCATTTCGAAGCTAATGGAATTGTCAGAATTTCATTTTGAGGTCATTTACTAAGATTTTATCTGAAAACTCATTTTACAAGTATAACTTCCCAATTAACTCAAAATCTATATAACTCCCGAATAAGCCGATCAATATTCATCCCAATAGACCCGAGGTCACTATACACATGCTGTTATCAACATAATAATACCAAAATCATATAAATGACACAAAGGGTCATTACAATGACTAAGCCTCACTAGTATGGAATATTAATTAGCTACGACCCATATTTTGCTTAAATGTCTCAAAATTTAGCCATATCTTGAGTAAGTGTTAAATTATTTTAACTTTAAATTATAAAGTTAAAATTGAGAACTAACTCACAAATATATATTTGTTAATAATAACTTTTTGTAAACATATGGGGCAATGAAGCTATATATACAAGATTTTTAACATGGTTAAAGAGTTATGTGTCACTACCCAACCCAGGGACCGTGATTAGTGCCGATTGGCCACCCAGACAAACACTAAATCAGATTTTCAACTATAATAGCTAAGGAATCTATCAAAATTTCAGCAGAGTTTTCTCTATTTTACTGACTAACCCAACCTGCAAACAACAATCCCAGCATACAGCAAATATCTATACACATATGTATGCGGGTCGATAAGGTTACCGTTGCGGTAGAACTACCCAACAAATGTATCATACATACGCAGTCATACTACATGCAATATCCCACACCCATATGTATCCACAGACCTCTACACATACGAACTGAATCATAGGATGGGATAGGGCCCCGTCATACCCTCGAATATACAT
>JAOTQJ010000011.1:15556049-15570366 GCA_025642045.1 Solanum sejunctum | reverse complement strand
TCTTATCACTTCTTGTATAGCCACCAAAATCCATCCAAGTATCCTCATTTCTGCTACTTTCATCTTCTTAAAATGTAAGTTGTTGATTGACAACATACTGCATCATTTGACATAGTTGGTCTAGTAACTACTTTGTAGAACTTACCTTTAAATCTTGGAGACACATTCTTATCACATAGAACGCTGGATGTGAGCCTCGATACCATCCACACTACTCCAATACAATGTGTGACATCATCTTTTATCTTCCCACTACCTAAGATTATTGACCCAAGATATATAAAGCTTCCTCTTGTGGGGATGATTTGTGTATCCATCCTCACTTATATATGCACCTCATGCGTTGCTGCACTAAACTTATACTCCATGTACTCTATTTTCGTCTGCTCAACCTGAAACATTTTAGACTCTGTTTGTCTCTAAACCTTCAGCTGCTTAGCATTAGGTGGATATGGAAATAACATACACTATGATACCTCCCCTTGGATATGCCGTGTTAATTTGTCCATCACCAAGTCCAATAAAAACAGTTTAAAAGTTAATTCCTAAGCCAACACTATCACTATAAAGAAGCATTCACGAGTTTGCTTCGAATGTAAGCCACAAGTACGCCTCCAGACTCTAAGAATCTCCATATAATCTCTCTTGGGATCTTGTTGTATACCTTTAGCATGTTCACAAACTATTTAAATCCAATAGCTATAGGGAATAGTCTCACAATTCTCTTTTCTCTTCCTCCTTTTAACACGGCATCAAAGCAAAGGTAGTGCGTACATTCTCAAATTTCTGGCTCTTCTATTCTATTCTATAAGGGAAAAACAAAACCTTGTTCACAAAAACGTAGTTTTGATAGGTAAACATTTTATTCACTATTCCCTCACGGCAAAAGAATTACTAAGCATTTGGTTATACCATCTAAACACTATTACTTCACTGCCAAAATATCATTCAACGTTTTCTTGTACCATCACACCTCAAAAAATATTTCAACCCAAACTCTATCATGTGCTTTCTTAAGGCCCCTTTGACCATGATTTCACTTGAAGATAATTAAATCAGCTTTTTGCAAGTTGATGTTGGCCATGAAATTTGTGTTAACTATTTAAACTTCAAGTGCAATATTATATTAAGTTGAAATAGAGATTTGAAATGTCTTTCAAGTGAAAATTTTCTAATCGTCAACTTTTATTCATAACATCATTTTTACAAACTTCTTTTTAAGTGGAGTTTCTATCAAAACACAACTTGTGTCGCCTCTGATGAAGGGGGGGTCAAGCTGGACTAACAACCTTTTAAGCTAGCAAGCTTCTAAAGTTGAGGTGCACATGACAACCTAGGAGAATTCACCAACGTAATGAGATAAAGTTAGGAGCTTTATAGGGCATACTTAATTTTCACATAGTCTAGATATTGCATAGCCCAAAAGACAAATTCATGCAGTTCTAGGCCTAAAGCAGACAATATATACAATGGACTTGGTCCGTGAAAAATTGGGCACCAAAGTTTGTACTCCCTCAATTCAATAGTGGGGCAAACACCAGCGAGGCTGCTGAGACCCTAATGGGAGTGTATATGATGCACCTAACAGAGGGCAGGTCTGATGAGATTGGGTCAAGCAAAACTGACAAACTTCTAGGCTAGCAAGCTTTTGAAGATGAGGTGCACATAACACCTTATGTGAATCCTCATCGAAATGGGGAGGAAAGTGAAGAGTTTTATAAGACATCAGTCAAATTCACATGGTACGCATGTTCTTAGGGCTCAATGTGGTTAAGCCCAAATGACAAATCTGCGTGGGGCGTGGCCTTACATTCAAAGCAGACAATGTGTCATAGACATGGATTGTGACATATATAGTATCGGAGCCTGTACCTCCTCAATATGATGGTGTGGGGAAAACCTCAAGGAGTACGTTGTGTCCCTATGAGGAGGTGTATGTGATGCCCCTTTCAAGGGAAGGCTTCTATGTTGGCAAGTTATGAGGTGCACATGACACCTTAGGCGAATTCCACAAATGGGAGAGGAAAGTGAAGAACTTTGTAAGGCATAACTCAAGTTCACATGATACACTCTCTTTTAGGGTTCGATGTAGTGTGGTGTAAAAAACAAATGCATGCAGATTTAGGCCCAAAGCGGAGAATATGTGCTAAGGACTTGGTCGTGATAGAACTTCTACATATGTTTTTTCAACTTCAACTTCACATATTCTTTTTTTAAATTCAACTCAACTTTTTCTCCAAACACATAATTTAGCCTAGATGTTGTCGTTACACTATCTTAATTGGCGGTATTTTTTGGGTTTGGCACATATTTATCGCCTCCACACAACTTGGTACTAAAATATCTTTGAGTCAATGCTTTTCACAAAATCCCCACTACCAACACTTGTTCAAACTTAAATCATTCATACAGCGTTTTGGTGCTTCACCACTTCTTCCGGACAATTATATAGCACGTACTAATTATGTTGTGGCACTTACTATTAACTTACGAAAATAATACTTGAAATTACAATCCCAAATTGTAAAAATTTTCCAACTTCTCCTTCATTTTTCTAACGATATACACCTCAATGACTGCCACCAGCCTCTTTCCATGTCCATTACCACCAATACACTGGCTTGCTATAAACTATCACCGACCACCCAAAGACAACCTCCCATTCTATCACCTTCATCACCTGCTATCCCATCTCTCTCTTCATTACTTACCTCCTCCCACCATCCAACCGCCAGAAATCCACAAAAACAGCATCATCAAAACACTCTCACCACCCTTCTCCAGCAAACACCATTGGTTGATCGCCACCTCGTCAAATCTTGTTTTCTTAAAAGATGTAAATGTGTACTCCACAGCATTAAGGACATGCTAAAAGTGTTAGATACCAACCAAAAAAAACAAAACAAAGAGAAACAAAAAGATACAGGTATCTTAATATATCTACAAAATGATCTACATCTCCCATACCTACTTCTGTACACCAAAACAGAAAGATGTTATACAATTCCATTTAACTTTTTGAATGGAAATCTATCTCCAGAACATCTTCCCTTTCTCTCTCAAAACTATCCACCAGATGCTTGGTGGTACAATCTCCACTACCTTTTTTGGCTTTTGCTACCTCCTCTTTTAATCTAGCAGCTATGTAAATCTGCAATAAGCTCAGGCAAAGTACAACTTGTCTCTACTATGATGAGGAAAAAGGACTAAAGCTGTATTGTGAATGTGAAGTTTAAAAATAGATGGGCTATTGGTTTTACCTGTCTCTTTGCACAAGAAACACCTGGAAACTATGATGGCCCCTTTTTCCTTCAAAACTTCTTGTGTCAGGCATGCTCTTCATACCATCTTATCTTCATCCACCATACCTCTCCTCCCTACTCACCATAAACCATCTTCTGAACTCCAAAAGGAAGTACCAGAATCACCCCTTCTCCTCCTCACTACTGATCATTGGATCGCTCATCAGAAAACACCAATTTTTACATCAAACATATTCATCTTCTTCATCCATAATTGAAGAAAACCTCCACCATCCGGCCCTCCATTTTTTTATTTTATTTTTATTTTTTTGAGAAAGGTAAAGTATTATAATCTCTAGCACAAAGACTATCTTGGAAACCATATCTACATGTACAAAACAAGCAAAAGTATACATCCTTTCTTACAATGATCCAATAATATCTAACAGGGAAACGACGTCTCGTAAGAGTTCTTTTTTACAGCAAAAATGAAAAAGTAAAAAAAGGAAGTTCATCTTAATTTTCTGGATAGAGCTATGTCTTCCATCAAAACATCTCTAATTCCTTTCCTTCCCTATAGTCCACTAGATGCATGAATGAATTATTTTCCACCATGTCTTCTGCCTCACAGTTCCTCCCATTTTGATTCGGCATTCTAATAGTTCTCCCGAAGCCTTTGGCATGAGACTCATTTGGTCTCTTTCATGCTTTAATAAAATTGCCGTAACTGATGTGTGACCTCACACTGTAGGAATAAATGGTTAATACTTTCTGAATCCTTCCCACTTAGATAGCATTTTGAGCACAACTGCATTCCCTGTCTCATCAAGTTATCATGTGCCATACTTGCTTCCTTAGTTACTAGCCTTTTGCTTAAACTCTATATTTCCCATCCAAAGACCCACCTTGAACCACTTCCAGAGTACTTCACAGCATCCATGGCAGACCACAATAATTATAAGAGGAAACTAGTGATTCACAAACATCAGTCCAGACCAAGAAAAGAAAACCTTCCAACTAAATCTTCAACGCCATGGCCAGTTATACCTTCTAGATTATTCTATACAATCACATTCACAATAAAGCATGACAACTTCCATAGACATGCTATGAAATGGCAATCTGGAGAAAGATACAGGAAATTACAATTGGTACTCAAAAGATGAAATGTTCTTCCAAAATTTAAAAGTCAGTCTCTTCAATTTATTTTTGACAAATAGAACCCTAAAATTCATTAATAAGAAAGAATGTGCTTATAGCAACAAACAAAGTATTGCACCTTGTAGGTATAGGTCGACACAAAAAATAAAGGCCAGTACTGATACCTCCTCTGAAGACCCACAATCTGTTTGCCCCATGGATTGACCACACTTGCGAGGTGATATCAAACCCTCTATTATGTCCTTAGCTAGGTCCTTTTCTGCCAAAGCGGCTAATTCTCTCTGACCTGTTTGTCCATGCATCATCTCATCCATTCTGCATGGAGAAACATAAATAAGGTCAGACTCATAAACATAGAACAAGAAGCTCATAACACTGAAACTAAGCTATACAATAAGCGTAGAAAACCCCTTTTCCAGTAAAAGCCAAAAAAACTTTCCACATTAACACTCTCATACTGACAAATTATGGTAGCAAGCGCAACAGCTAGTTGTTCAACAACAACATACCTAGTATGACAGACCCTTGGCTCAAGAAACATGTAAAAGAAAATGTTTTAACAAATGTAAAAGTAAAAAGCTAGCTGTTAACATGTAATATCTGGAGGACTCAAAGGGACACTGATGCTCGAAACCTATTAGCAATGAAAATGCTCAATTTCAGTCAAGAAGACAGTTTGATGATCAGCTATTAATCAAAAGAAATCTCACATAAGTACAAAAATATAAGCCCATCTCATACTTTCTTAGATCAAAAAAGCTTGGTTACTTGAATATGCAATTGTCCTTGCTCAGAATCCCAGGCTGTTGAGAACATGAAAATTACACGAGAATGACACTTCCTGCTGCTTTTTGTAGAGTAGATCAATGATTACAGTGTGGAACAAGTTGAAAAGTTAAATTATATTTGAAAAACTAGGACTGAGGCGACCTGAGAAAAGCATGCTGAATAGAAGTGCTTATATCCCCAGCTGAGAATGCTACATGATTAAGAAGCTCTTGGTGAAGAAACTTGGCACAAAACTTAGAAACTTCATCGCCTACAAAATGGAGGACCTTATTAAGTGTTAATATGGAGTCTTGAGAAAAATGTTACTACAGCAAGCTACTTAATAAAGAAAACAGTGGAGTGGAACTGGAAACTGTTCCCTTAGCATGGTTGCAATGAGAGGTGAAATTATCTTGAAATCCAGCAGTATTGTTTGAAAGAAGTAATCATTCATTGCAAGTGATCAAGCTGTTTTCTAGGCTAGAAGGCCAGGAGATAAATGCCCAGGAAGCAGACAAGTTAAAGTGGCGCAGTGACAAGGATGGTAACTGCTCAGCGAAAGCAGGGTATGCAAACTCATATGGTCCTAATGAAGTGCTTGATAATTTGTCCACTGGAAGTTGATATTGGCCCCAACAAAGATCATATGCTTCAACAGACAGCCCTTCATGAAGCCTACCTCACTCAAGACAAACTTAAGAAGAGAAAATTTCAAATTGCCAATAGATGTTACATGTGCCAACAGAACCTTGAGCCAAACAAACATCTTTTTTACATTGTACAGTCGCTGCTGACTTATGGAGTATGTGTTTGTCTCTGCTTCATATTACCAAAGAGGCCTTTGAATGCTGGTGCAGTTGGAGAGTTGGTATGGCCATCAAGTGAAGCTGGAAGATGATAGGTGGTGGTGTCTTTTGGTGTGTGTGAGAAATATTGAAGAAAAATATTATTGAATTGTTGTCTACATTATTAGATTGAGACCCTATTTATAGATACTATATTAGACTCCTTTTCCAACTAGGATACTATAATACAATCCTTTTCAAAGTAGGATTCTATATACTATTGTTATTCCTATTCCTATTCTAATTAGGATTGTATTTACCTACTCTTATTCTAACAGTGTGTATGGTCAGAAAGGAAAAACATATGTTTTGAAGGTTTATCAACTCCAAATTACTCCCTTAGGTCCTGATGCCTTGTGTATCTATATAGTTGGCATATCTTCCACCCATAGATTCCCCCGAGAACTTGTTTGAACTTTGTTAGCTCCCCGGAACTAGTTTACCCTTCTTTTGTAATTGAGCTAATAATGTTTTGTCATCTTCCTAACTTTTGTACTGTTCTGCATCTTGTTGATACCAGCAATGCAATTTCTTATTACTTCATCAACAAAAAAGGGTGAAGAGACGCAGTATTTCCTCATCTCAATTCTCATGGTTTCAAAATTAATTTAGAATTTTGTGTCATAAAACTGGTCCAATTATAACGAGTCCAAATTTGACTCGACCTGCCCAATTGCCACCCCTAGAAAGAACCAAGAATTATTGAGGATAACAGATGACCTGACAGGGACACTATTCAAGAAAATGATAATCTGCAGAGGACTGTAGAAGACATGGCCTAAAGGGAAAAAAAATCTAGCTGCAGCAAGACAGTGTAAAGGTGACCTCAAACTACTAGTTTCTGCAGCTGACACAGCTTTCTGTGACATATGCATAGCACTGGGACATACTAAAAGCAATTTTTCTTGGGAAGAAACTAAAAGTTTTTGCTTTTAAAAAAGTAGAATTAGAAAATTCTTTTTTAAAACAAAGATATCCCTGCCATTTACGCATATTTATCAATATCTCCTTCGTTAATTAATTAGCATATCTCACAAGTCCTGTTAAGTTCCATTTACAAATTTTATTCTTCATTTTTACACAACAAAAAATAATTAATTTTATGCTAGGTTCTTATATTATTATTTATGTTTTAATTTGTGGAATGATTTTTAAATTTATTTTGCTTGATGTTTTTAATTATATTTAAATCATCGTGTTAATATTATATCAATATTAAATATTTTTTTGGATTCATCTATGTATAATACTGATTGAAAATTTCTAATATATATTTTTTTAATCAAACAAAGATAACAATTTAATAAACATTATTATAATAGATATTTTAAAATAATTTCTCTCTATAAAATAATTTTAATATCAAAAGTGCATTGATACCTATCCTTTTACAATCCATGTATAATATTCATTTTGAAAAATTGTACTATGTACTTCATAAGTAAGCAAAGATATGAATTTAATTAAAATTCTTGTCACTAGATATTTAAAATAGTTTCCCTCTATAAAACTATCTTAATATTACAATGCATTGATACTTGTTTTTTATTGTACTTTGACTCTCAAAAGGACTTTCTGAAAAAAAATTAGTCAAATACAATCTACTCATCAAAAGCACTTATCAAATAAATTAGCTAAACACAAACTTTTTTTTCAAAACACTTTGCTGAAATATTATTTCATCAAAAGTACTAAAAATAAGCAGTTTTTATCCACTTGGCCAACCAGAGTCTAAGACTTCTCTTAGAGTTTACGATTACTAACAATATTGCAATTGGAAAGGATCTTAACATATTCGACTTAAACAAGAAATTTGTTTCAAAATAACACAAGTTGACATTCAATAATTATAATACAAATAATACTTCATTGAGATTTCAACGTCAATGAGGGAAGTTAGGGGTGGTCTCTGCGGCAGACAAGATAAGGGAAGTGAGACTACGATGGTTTGGGCATGTGCAGAGAAAAAGTGTCGACGCTCCTACTAGGAGGCGTGAGAGGTTAGATTTAGGAATTACGCAGAGAGGTAGAGGCAGATCGAAAAAATACTAGGCGGAGGTGATTAGACAGGATATGGCGCAAGTCCATATCACTGAGGACATGACTTTAGATTGAAAGGAGTGGAGGTTGCGTATTACGGTAGAAAGTTAATAGGGTGGTAGGGGTAGAATGTTGTCTAGCCTTGTGGTATAGTAGGTTAGTAGGATTAGTCATGTACTCGTATCTTTATATCTTATGTTGATTATTGTATGTCTCATATTTGTTTCCTTTATTGTAGTTATATATTATCACTTGCTTTCTGCTTTAGTCATTTCTCCTTCATATCTAGTAGTTTCTGCTTTTGGGGCCTGATATTTTTGAGTTGAGGGTCTTCCGGAAACAGCTTCTCTATCTCTATGCGGTAGTGGTAAGGTCTGCGTATGTTTTACCTTCCCCAGACCCACTTATGGGATTCCACTAGGTATGTTGTTGTTGAGATTTCAACGTCAGTGTTGACAATGATAAAAAAGATGAAATTACATTCGGTAAGTTGCACATAAATACTTCAAAAATCACTCTAGCTATCTCAAACAACAAAGCTGGTGCATATTTAGCAGATCCCCAACAAAGAAAAGAAAAACAAGGGAGATAATAAGAGGAAGATAAGAGCTTTCTATCAGACTTTTGAGGGCCTGGGATCTAAAGAAGCGCCATGTTGAGAAGCCGGACAGAAAATGAGGAAAAATGGGTCATGGAAGATGCTCTTAGTACTACTTAGGAACAGCAACATGAATTACCAAGTTCAATAGAGAACATGACAATCAGTTCTTCTCTAAAAGGAAGAAATGGATAGCCACTCACTTTTATGAGAACTTTCTCCATCAAGAGAAGAGAATGCAGATTTTGACACAAAATCTAGCTGACTAGTTTAGGTGAATAAAGTTATCAGAACTTTGTAATAAGAACTGTTCCAATGTAGGAAAAATAGCAGTGACGTATTCAACACCCAGAAATGGCCTGAGGACAAGTAACTACGGAAGCAGGAGCGAATAGTTTATTGCCGGAAACAACACTTTACTCTAATCAAGGTCAAGTTGATGATAAGAAGAATGTTCATGTAAGCTGCTGATTTACTTGGAATAGCATGAATATGCAAGTTTGTAACTATTACAGAGCATTATCATGCATATCCTATTTTGTTTTTCTTAACTACGTTGGAGCTGAGGACCTTTTGGAGGGAGAAGGAATGACAAGCTAAAAGATTATTGTCCGCAAGAGGCTCATTATACATAAAGCTTAATAGGAAGACAGATCACAGAAAGTAATTGGAATTGAGCAACTGAAAATGGAAAACTATGTAACCACTGTCCTTGGACAAGATACGGAAATTGAAGAACCATTCAAAAATCGACAATAACCCCCTCTTGAGATATTAAAGAACCATGGAAAGAGAGGACATCCAACTCCTGATGAGAAACTGAAGTATAAACAGATACTGAAGTTTAAATTTCTTATCCTTTCCTTTTTACTTATTTGAAATACCCTTATGGACATCGTCATATTCTTTTCCCAGTTTTTGGATAGAATCTAGTTGGATGACATTGATAAGATGAGATTTCTATAAACAACTGCATTTACAAGACAACAAGGAAACATCTTTAACAAACCATTAAAGTGAATTCCTGCTTCAATGCAGGGAAAACTGGAAAAGAAAAAGAAGCAAGCGTACATGGCACATGTAGTCAAAAGATAGAATTTACTCAATTTCGTCATTTGTGTAACCAAAACATTACCAAATGTCAAAGTTTCAGCAAAGTAGAAGAGAGGACTAAACATTATCTTCAAGAATACAAAACTTTGGTCAAAGTAACAACATGGAAACCAAAAGCTCATATGTTGCCCAAAAGAGAAAGAACGAGCATTAAAAATATAAGAGTAGTGAATATTAAGTGCAACGTAATATGCATACACAAACAAAGACCAGCATTATTAACAAAGACAATTATGCAGTCCTATATCAAAAGAGCAGGATGCTTACCTCCATGGCCATCATAAACAGCAAAGAAGGAGGTGGAAGTGTCCAAATTTGGATAAACTGCATGCTATATAAAATCTCAAATTAGCATTCTTGTTCACCACAATTCATAAGCACGAACTTAGGACACTGACTAATAAAATGAAGCCAAAGCTACTTGGAAGTCACCATCATGTCAGATAAATAACAATTAGCAAAACGTGATGACTGAAGGGATGATGATTCAATTTTTTAACAAAGGCATAGGAACCATCTGGCAATAAATGATGGACGGAAGTTGAAGGATGAAAGAACCACACATGCTTGCACTTACAGCATCTTCCATGGCTGAACGCCATCCTTGCATTGATGACAAGCCATATCTTAGTCTGTCATTCTCACCATCCTCAGAAACTTTTTCAGTTTTGGGACTACTCAAATATATTCCCATCTTGACCTGCATATGGAAGTCGCACATAGGCATATTTACATACAGAATTAACACTACAAATTTTACCTCTTATCAAATAATTTATTACATGCACATAATATAAAAAATACAGAGAATTGATAAGCACATACAGCCCACAGTACAAGATTTAAACTTTAATTTCAAGAAACCTCAAAGAAATTAAATTCGTCTCATAAAATTCCAACATCTACAAATATGTATCAATAGAGTATCACAATTCTTCTTCTATATCATATCATTTTATTTAGTGTAGAAATGCTACGAGAACAGAGTGATACTATGAAGCCAGAATTACATAGCAGCACCCTAACAAAAAAATGATTAAATAATGCAAGAATAACTTTTATGGAAGTATATTTTCCATAGTTTTAAGCTGAAGGATTAAGAAAACACAATTGTTAGGCAGGCAAATTCACCATATTGTAAATTACGATTATTCAAATTAACCACATATAGTTTCATTTCACTGAAAAATTACAAAATTGTTACCAGTTCCTGCGCACCAGTATAAAGATCGATCGATTCAATTGAAGGAAAAAAACGCAAAAGAATCAAAAGGGAAAAACCATGCGTTAGGGTTCGAAAGAAAACTCACTCGCCTAATGCCGAAGTCGGCGAAATGATTAGAGATCGTTTAGCTATGAAGCGGCCAATCGGCGCTGCATGACACTACTTTTTCATGCTCTTGTTTTCTTATTTCCTTTTCACCTAGTTATCCGTAAAATATTCCATGTATATGATTGATCATATTAATATTATTATTATTATTATTATTGTTATTATTATTATATATTATACGTATTAGATTTTTTACGAAAAATCATCCTAGACATTGTTATGAAAAATTTTCCGACATACACATATTATTATTATTATTATTATGCGTATTAAATTTGTTACGAAAAATCATCCTAGACATTGTTAAGAAAAATTTTCCGACATACATATTGTTTTACACATATTAGGTAGTGCAAGCACGCAGTTTTTGAAATTCTAGTGCCGTAGCACACTGTTTTTGTGCTTAGCATAATGATGACTAGTGACAAATACTGTGTGTAGTATGATTTGTTGTTATTATTTGATTTATAGTATATTTTATATATTTTTTAAATAATATATGTGGTCATAATAAAATTTTGAGATTTAATAAAAAATTTTAGATGTTTTTTAAAAATTTAAAATTGTTAATTATTGTAATTTTTACTATTTTTTACATGATTTTAAATAATATATGTTACTCCAGACTTAATTTATGTGACACTAACATAATTTCAAAAGTCAATTAAAATTTTTATATATCTTTTAAATATTTTAAATTATTAATTACTAAGATTTATAATATATTTTTATGTTGTTTTCAAATACATGTCTACTTTATCTCATTTTATATGACATAGGAAAATCTCTTTAGACTCAATCAATTTTTTGCATGTTCTTTTAAATATTTTAAATTGATAATTATCTGAGAGGATTGAGATATTAAAAAATGAGCAATTTTAAAAGGATAATCCTTGAAAGTGATTTATTTGCTATTGAATGCATGCTAATCAAAGAACGACTTGGAGAAATTTTAAGTCCCATCGAATCACACAGAGAGGGACTTTTTTCATTATTTATTCTTTTTTCGATCGGACCTTGGACTTCCTTTGAAGAAGGAAAAGATTCCATTCAGAGGGTCTTTGGCGATCATAAAAAAAAAAAGATCAGCTAAGCATCATTGGCTTGGTCAGTGTCATGCCCTAAGCATAGGGTCTAGTCATAACATGGTGACTGAAATCCCCGAAGTTATCCCAAATTAGAACTCACCTAGTTTTACTCTATGCTTCAATGAAATACGATTTGAATGATAAGAGTTTCAATTAACGAATTATGAAAGTCATAAATGTGGTTATGGAAGCCGCTTTATGACTAAATAAATGATTGGTGAAAGATTTTCTCACCTAGATAATGGATTCCCTTTGTGATAAGGATAATTCTCATATTTTGAATCTTTAAGGTTCATGAGCTACTCTATGGATTTCATTAATGCTATTTAACCTAAAGGTCTATGAATGATTATTTTAATGTGTTACTATTTTGTGACACTTGACTCAGCATCGAATGAGACTTTGGGTGGGGACTCAACCTAGGGGTTACCTAATAGAAGCTCCTCGTATTATATTGCCACCATAAGTTGCCTCTTTAGGCTAGGCTAATGGATCCACATATGGCCCAAATGTTAAGGTTAAAGATATAATTTTGATAGAGTTCTACCTGACAAGTAGTCTCGCCTTCTAATGTAGGGGGTTACGTTGGATTCAATATTATAGTTCGCATGATCTTATTATCAGTTATGGTCCTTTCTCGCATGTGCATATCTTCTTTATTATGTTTACATCATTCTACTCATGGTTTGATTCATTTCTCATTCATCTCTACTTATGGATTTATTTCTCAATATGATATATACTTTCACTAATTACTTATACTAAGGAGTTTCGTTGTCATTGCATTAAGTACCCCCATACTTAGTATATTTCAAGTACTAACGAATATTTTATGCCTATATTATCTCACAATATAGAGATAGGTAACCTTCCTCCTCGTATTTGCAATTGATTTCTGATTTCTACTGAAGACCTATTTGTGAGTCTTTATGCGTCGAGGACAAACCTTTTTCCCTTGTAGCTTGTTCATCTTTTCAGACTTTGAGATTATAACTTTGCATTTTCATTTGAGAGTGAGATTTGAACATGTCTTAGCCTCTGCCTAGTCTAGTATGTAGAGGTTAGACTTATGACTTGGTGTCTTTACTCTATCTTATGCGACATTACCATAGTCCGTAACCCTATTTTGTTTATGCTTATTTTTTCATTTCCTATGAATGTTTGAATGAATGCTACGAGGCTTGATGACGATTCCTTAGGGTTCTCATTTGTCATATTACACCTAGGCGTAGCTTGCATCATGAGGTATTCATAGATGTGGCACGTTTCACATCCATGAATAAGACTCCATTTGACGCAATATGTTAGACTCCCTAAGACACCTTAAATCTTATGTTTTGATACAAAGTTTGTCATAATCCAAGCTAGGGACTAGATGTGACATAGTGATTAGAATCGCGAGAGACTCTAACCAAGACACTTAGCATAGATTATATACATGAGGTAAGTAAAGACATTAGCAAAGTCATAAATGCAAATTGAATTCTCAATGATGGTAGTCTAGACATAAAAAGGCAAAGGTCAACATCCAAACAAATAGAGAGATATGTCATAAATATCTAACATACCTCTACTAGTCTTAGACGAGGGAATAGGACAAGTCCAAGCTCACCCTGACATGATAAAAGCAATAATGTAAGAAATCATAAAGAAGATCTCAATTGTCACATCCTTGGAACATGAGCATTAACCTCTACCAAGTTAACTAGCCATGAGAAAGGTAAGAACGATCCTTGGCCCCTATGTTATAACACAATGTAGGCAAAAAGAAGTATGTATGTGACACCCCATAACTCTATCCTCATATGTACCTATGTTTCAAGCCTCACTCTTATACATGAAAAGTGTATTAGGATGACTAAGCATTCCATTAGTTATATATCAATTAGTACTTAGTTGAGTTCAAAACTTTCCTATAAATTGAGTTTCTAGCCTTAGATTATGCAAGAGTCAACTGTAAAGGGTCATAACTCTTAGCACACAAAATTAGATGTCCCATGGCCTACAAATAAAAGCCCTTTGAATTAGCTTTCCCACGCAACTAATTTTACCTCATTTGGTGTTCGGAGTAAAAAGTTACGGTCATTTTACTAAAGACTGTCAGAGTAGAGGTGAATTACGAAACCTCT
>JAOTQJ010000011.1:15522912-15541461 GCA_025642045.1 Solanum sejunctum | reverse complement strand
AAATCGAATTATCCCCCTTATCACTGTAGCAACCTGAGACTTAAGTCTTGAGGAACAAGGTTTCAAGGTTTTTTTTTTCTAAGTGTTGTACAAGATATATTCCCATATATAGATACACACACACTTGGTCCAATCAAAAGGAGGCACCCAACTTGACCCCACATCCCTTTTATTCTTGAGGACCTAAGTTAAGTAAAATGTTACATAGGTCCCAATACTTTATTAAATCGAACCAATTAAGGACGTTCTGGGTTTAAATTATGTTGCGGGTCCTAACAAATTTCTTCCAAATTTCTAGAGTTTCTCCATCTAGATATATTGGTATTCATCCTTGGATCAATTTCATCCATGGAGCCCAAATCAAACTCAACTTTCTTTCAAGTTTCAATTATAAATTTATGGGTTTTTATTATGTCACTTTAATTGCTTGAATTATGATAATTACTTGATTTAACTTACTCAATCACATATGAATCACTACAACTTACATGAATTGTACAATATCAAATTGAAATTTCAAGGAATTGCATTTATATTCTATTTAGAGCTTATGGAAATTGTGATGGCTTCTCTTACTCATGATTTAATTTGTTCCCAATTGCATGATTTTTCATAGATGTCACTTGATTTCATGATTTTAGGTTCGATTGACTATGAATCATGTTTTGCCCTAATTTCTATTTCAAGCTATGATTTATGAATGAAAGTGCAAGTATTCAAGTATGATTATGAGTCATGATTATGAAGGGTGACTCAAGGCCCTATGTTTACATAAGTTGACAAGTTGGGTACAATATCTCATGTAAGTTAGGAAGATGGGTTATTCTTATGATTTGAATTGATTTACTTGGTTATTATACATGCCTTTAAAGTTATGAAATTTTGACCTCTATGAATTATGAATTATAAAATGTTGATTACGATATTTCATGTGTATGTATTCCATGGAGTTTGACTTAGTACCGAATGAGGCTTGAGATGGGGGACTTGACCCAAGGGGTCTTTATATAAAATCTTCAAGTCTCATAACTATATGCCACCATAGATTTATGCTGCCAAAAAGGCTTAATCAGTGTATTCACATATAGTATCATGTTCATGACACCCACTTAGTGGGGTAGAGTTCTAACTTGGCAAGTAGACTTCTCCTTCTCCGGTGTGGAGGCAACATCGAAATTCTATGTAATAGCTCGCATGGTCTTATTGTCGATTATGGTCTATTTCTATATAAGTATGTGTATGATGATTTTGAAATATTTTATTCTGCTCCAATTTATGATTTAAAGATGCATGGATCATTCATCATCTTTTGTGCATATTTTCTTGATATTATTGTGCATATTGTTTACTATGCTATGATGATCTCTTGTTGCATTATATTCTACATACTTAGTACATTTCTACATACTTAGTACATTTCAAGATACTAACACATACTTTTTTTATATCACAATGTAGGATGAGCGATGATTGCACTACTCCTTATTGTGGCTACATTCGAGCACCATATTGGAGGACTTTGGTGAGTTTTCATGCTTCAAGAACAAGACTTTACATTCATGCTTCTTATGTTGCTATGATTGAGACATATTGTATTTTCTTTCTTTAGCTGAGGGTGAGCTAGTAGTATGTTCTAGTCTCCACCAAGATCTAGACAAGTAGAGGCATGTTTTGGACAAAGTTGATGTAACTCCCTTTAATGGGAGATTCTTGATTCTATGCGTAGCTTGATTTTAAGACTTACTTTTGCTTGCTTTACTTATGATCGTTTTCTTAATTACCTTATGTATTCTTATGATATGCTAAGAGGCTATATGGGGCGCCTTTGGATTTCACATTAGTCGTGTTATGACGAGGTCCTATGTTTAGGTCATGAAAAAATTGGTATCGGAGCCAGGTTTTGAAGTTTCCTAGGGAGTCTAGCATGCCACGTCAAATAGAGTCTTATTAATAGGTGTGATGCATGAGACATCCTGAATAGGAAACTATATGTTCTAAGACCACTATCACTATGTTTCCTAAGATGTGTTCTAAGACTCCTTTCTCTAATGCTTGTCCTTTGAAATTTTCAGAGAATGCCTTTGCATCGAGCACCATTACAAAAGTGAGTTGATGCTAATGATGACCAAGCTCTTCCGGCTCCTTAAGCTCCACAAGATCCTCTAGCCGACCAATTGACATGGAGTTTCAGACCACTATCACTATGTTTGCCCAAGTCATGGCTACTCAAGCCAATCAA
Source organism: Solanum sejunctum (assembly GCA_025642045.1). Lineage (NCBI taxonomy): Eukaryota > Viridiplantae > Streptophyta > Magnoliopsida > Solanales > Solanaceae > Solanum > Solanum sejunctum. The sequence continues at coordinate 15,539,222 of JAOTQJ010000011.1, read as the reverse complement.
GGTGTCATTGCTTCCCCAAATGCTCTTATCTCGATTTCTAGAGTAAGAGACTTCGCAATAATGAATTCCTCTTGAGTTTCATGCTTCAAGGATTGACGAAGATACACAAAAGTTCATCAATGAGGTCTATAAGGTGGTGGTGATAATAGGGGTATCTTCCAAGAAAAAGGTGGATTTGGAAGCTTCGCAACTCAAGGGAGTTACTCAAGTATGGTTCACACAATTGAAATCAAAGAGAGTTGATGAGGATTCTATTGGTTGGGAGGTGTTTAAAGTCGTATGTCTTGATCGTTTCTTCCCACATGAGCTAAGGAAAGCTAAGGTGTTGAAGTTCATGAACTTCAGGTAAGGCAATATGAGTGTGAGGGAGTATGACCTCAAATTCACTAAATTGTCCAAGTATATACACCTTCTTTATAGGACTATCCTATAACTCGCATGGACAAGTTTATTTCAGATGTGTCTGATTTAGTGGTAATTGAAAACCACAGTGTTTGTGAAGCAATATTTCTTAGCTCATAACTCATGCTGGATGAATTAATAATGAAAAACTTAAGAAGATGAGGATGAGGAAGTTCAAGAGGGCTCATTTTGAAGGTGGATTTCAAATGTTAAGTCTGGCTATGAGGGTCGTTTACAACAAGGCCAATAGTCTCAAAGGAAAGGGTCATCTCAAGTCTCTAATCAAAGGTTTGCTAAGGATAGGGTGCCTATCCCTAAGTTTTAAGGTGATGGTGCAAAAGCTAGTGTCTCTACCTTTCCTAAGCATCCCAAGTGTGTGAGGAACCATGGTGAAGATTGCTTAAGGGGTATAGGTGCTTGCTATGGATGTGGAAAGATAGGGAACAAGATCAATAGGTGTCCTAGTGTTGCTAACAGAGGGAGAGAAGGGTGCCCTCAAGGTCAAGCGACTCAAATAGGGCAAGTGCAACAAGGCGTTCAAGTTCATCAAGGAGGTGGTCCACGAAACAATCGATTTTATGTTTTACATGGTAGACAAGAAGTGGAGGAGCCCCCAAGTATGTTTATTGATATGTTAAGGGTCTTTGATCTTAATATGTATGCCTTACTGGACCTCAATGTAAATTTGTCATTTGTTACTCCTTACCTTACCATAAAGTTTGATGTGTCTCCCGAAGTCTTATTAGAGCCTTACTAGATCTACACTATGATAGGTGAGTCTATGTTAGCCAAGAAAATATATAAAAATTATCTCGTGTTGATCTTGTATAGAGTCATTCCTTATGATCTTATTGAACTTAACATGATCGATTTTGATATCATTCTTGATATGGATTGGTTGCATGCTTCATACGCCTCTATTGATAGTACAACCAATAGGGTTAAGTTCTAACTCCCCAATGAGCCTATTCTTTAGTGGAAGGGCACCAATTCAGTGTTCAAGGGTAAGTTCATTTCATATGTAAAGGCCTGAAAAATGATTTATAAGGGGTATCTATACCTATTGTGTGGGTTAGGGATGTGAAATCCAAAATTTCTATTCTTGATTTGGTACCTATCATTAATGAATTCCCTGATATCTGGCCAAATGACTTTCCTGATATTCCTCCTAAAAGGAAAATTCACTTTGGCATTGAGCTCCTATCTGATACTCAACCCATTTTTATACCTCTATATTGAATGGCTTCAACAGAGTTGAAAAAGTTGAAAGAATAATTGAGCAATTTGCTTGATAAAGGGTTCATAAGGACAAGTGTGTCTCTATAGGGTGCTCTCATGTTGCTTGTAAAGAAGAAGGATGATTCACTTTGGATATGTGTCGATTATCATCAATTGAATAAAGTTAACATTAAAACAAATATCTAGTTCTGAGGATCGATGATCTATTTGATCAACTTCAAGGTGCAAGCTATTTCTCCAAAATTAATCTTTGGTCTGGGTATCACCAATTTTAGCGTGAAGGAGTGTGACATTCTAAGAATGGCAGAATGTAGTATGATCATTTTGAATTTTTGGTTATGATGCTCTCGCAACTTTTATGGACTTGATGAGCAGGGTTTTCATTCCATATTTAAACATATCCGTGGTTGTGTTTATAGATGACATATTGGTCTATTCGCGAGATGTGAAGGAGCATGAGGATCAGTTTCAGATTGTGTTGCAAACATTGAGAGATAAGCAACTTTTCGCCAAGTTTAGCAAATGTGAATTTTGGTTAACTGAGGTGGCTTTCCTTGGCCATGTTGTTTCGGGTAATGATATGTTGATTAATCCAAAGAAGATGGAGGTGGTAAAGAATTGGCCTAGACCATTATCATATTCCAATATTAGGAGCTTTCTGAATTTGGCTGGATATTATAGAAGATTTGTTGAAGGGTTCTCTTCCCTTGCTTCACCTTTGACTAAGTTGACACAAAAGAAGGTGAAATTCTAGTGGTCCGATGAATGTGAGAAGAGCTTCCAAACACTGAAGGATCGTCTTACATCAGCCTCTATTTTGATGTTGCCCGAAGGTTCATTTGGGTTTGTGATTTATTGTGATGTCTCACGCATAGGCTTGGGTTGTGTCTTGATGCAACATGGGAAAGTCATTGCCTATGTGTCAAGGCAATTGAAGGTGAATGAGCAAAACTACCAACTCATGATCTTAAGCTAGCAGTTGTGGTGTTTACATTAAAGATTTGGCATCATTACCTATATGAAGTGCATGTTGACATATTTACCGACAATAAAAGTTTGCAATATGTGTTTAACAAGGTGGTTGGAACTTCATGCGTAGATAAATCTTGGGACGGAGAATCCATATCCACAGTTGTCTTAACACAAATCAATCTAGAATTTTCCAAGGATTAATTTTTTGAGTCTAAGCAAGTTCCTCTTGTGAAATCGCAACAGTGAATTCTCCAAGGAAATAATTTTTTGAGCCGCCAGTTCCTCTTGTGAAATTGCAACAGCGGACGCCAGACTAATTTGTTGATTGTAGAGCTGTTAGATGAACCTGAAGGTGATTCTTGTTGGGATTTGCTCATGTTGCTTTTACGCTTCGGATGGGACTGGTCCTGTGGCCTGAAAAGCTCCATTGGTGGCATTGTGGCCACACCCACAAAGCTAGGTAATTAGATCTTCTTAGAGAGCATTTTAGTGAGAGAAAATTTTAAAGAAGGAAAAAAAATTCCGATATATATTTCACTCTTGGAATAGCCGCATGATCCTACCTTTGTTGAGCATAGAGCATCTTTAGGTGGCTTTAACCATTTGCTTTTTCTTTATTGAGTACAAGACATCTTCAGGTGACTGTTGACATACCTTAGTTAGGAGATTATTGATTCTGAAATTCAAAGGTTAGCCAGCTCTTTTAGACTATCATAGATTCATCTAGGTTCTTAGTTCACATTTCCCGGAAACCAACATTTCTTTTGATATCATTTTACCTTAGCATTTTCGGGGTTACATCCCCTTATGTTATAATGACTTTCAGCTTCTAAGGGATAAATTCTGCACTATTTAGACTATTTTGCTTGAGTTTACGAAAACTCAACTTTTGATTGATATTTAAATTTGTTTCCACATCTTTAACATTGACTATTGCGTATTAGCTGCTTGTTAGCATTAGTGCCAATTACGATGGTCGGGATCATGAAACATGCATTCATATTTAAACGTCTTAATCTTAATAAAAATAAATGAAACTTAACTACCCCATAAAATGAATATAAAGCACAATCAACAATTAATACAAGGTTATAAGTGTTTTTCTCCCTTGGAACTTCCATACTTGTTCTCCTCCTCAGCATTTGCTCACAGTTAGGCAATAGGTTTTCTTTCTGAAATCCCCTTCTCTGCCTTAAAAAACACGCAGAGAGTCAAAGAGAAGCGGACAACCGAATCATATAAATAACAAAATTGGACATTACACTGCTATGAAGCTGAGTGAAGTATAAAGAAAAAAAAAGAAGTATTCCTACACTACTTTCCTTTTACATGCCGCTGGCGACTATAGAAGATGCAAACCAAGGATGTGAACAGCCCCCACCAAGTAGCCACCCATAGCTCCATAAGTCACACATATAGGCCATTCCTACAATCGCAGATTTTGCATACATCAAAACAAACAGAGAAACAACATACCCAGTATAATCGCCCATTCGAAAACGTTCTAGCCTAATTCGAAAACGTTCAAGACCTTTTCCAAAAAGTGGACTTACACCTAAGAATCCAACGGGAGCATAATCTGAAAAACCAATGTGTATCTGATTTCTCCCCTAAGAAAGATGCCCATCCATCTAGTTGACATGGGATAGGAATGAATTGTAGATTCTATAGACATAGTACAGTAATACATTATGTAAAAATTCCCATTAATAGCTATGGTTGAGCAGCAACGCAGAAAGGTTTTCCAATATGTTCCTTTCTTTGTTGGATAAGAAAAGAAAATGTTGGTGAAAAGTAGGTGCAATCCTATACAAGGAAACAGAAAAGGGTGAATGCAAAAACAAACTACTTTGTTTCAGCAAATATACAGTGCCAATTAGTCCACAATGAACCAAAAACACAAGCAACTGGGACAAACTGCCAAGCAACATAAAAGAAATCATGAAAAGGACAAGTGGACAACTATCAAAGCTGCAAATACAAAAACAATTTTAAATCGAAGTGGTCAAACTAGATAGGAAGTACTTCCGTTCTAGCTTTCTCAATGATGAATGAACAAAGAGATTTTCCAGCTAAGTTGCTCGGACTCTCCAAAAATGTTGTCGCACCTGTGTCAGATCCTTCAAAAATATACTATTTTTGGAGGATCCGACACGCACCCGTTGACATTTCTAAAGAGTCCGAGCAACATAGGTTTCAGTACAAAGTGAATGACCCCTAAAAATTTCCTTTCTTCTTCAAACTCCAAAAGTATTTTAAGAAAACATAAAATAAAACCACAACAAAACTGGAGACTGTTTTGATAAACTTTAAGGAGATAACTTTTTTTGCAGGAAATAGAAAGTTATAGTTTGGATACTCACAGTGAATGATGACATCAGAAGAGACCAATTGAGGGTCTTGGGAAAATACCTACAGTAAGATACGACCAAGGACAAATTGGATTAAGGAACATTAAGTTTACTCACAACATCAAAGTAATTTCCTTCTGATAAATAAATCAAAGCAAATACAACCATTAAGGAGATTGATGAAGAAGTTTAGGGAGAGGGAGACGGAGAGGAATTCACAACTACTGTTCATTGACCTTAAAAAAGCCTACAACAATGTCTCTGTGGGTGTTCTTTGGAAATTTTTAGGGGCTGTTTTGCAGGAGGTATTAGGAGAAATAATTTATATATTATGTATGTTATTATTTAATACTATGTTCGATAAGAATTTTGGGCCTATGTATAACTAATCTATGTATTAGTTAATACACCCTATATGTTATTAAATAATTAAATATGTAAAAGACAAAATATCCCTAAAATTCTTTAACATGTTTTTTTATTTTCTCGATTTTATATTTTATATTTGTAGTTTTGTACTAGTAAATTTATTTAAACAAATTGGCTTACAAATTTCATTTATTTGTGGGTTCATATTTGCACAATATAAAAAGACAATCAATTTATCATGTCAAATTTTTAAACTTTATCTATTTGTGGGTTCATATTTACATAATATACAAAAAATATTTTGCCATGGCAATTTTTTTTTATTTATAATTAATTTAGTTGAGTGATGTTGTTAATACAAATGCCCAATTGAGTGATTTTCTATTGATACAAGACAAAGTTCAATGACTATATTAGATAAATTCTCAAAGTTGAGCGACATTTTAAGAAATGTTTTTTTTATTGCACCGAATGTCCGAGTCTCTTAGAACCCAGACTAATCCCGGGGGTGCACAGGCCCTTGGCAAGGAGTTTCTCACAAGTGCACCATGGTTAATTCAGGTTTTATCCAGTCCGATGGCCCTCAGAAATTGTTCGCACCCAGTGGGTTTCGATCTTGAGACCTTGAAAGGGAGCAAACCCCAAGGCTCAAGTCTATTATAAACTCCATATTAAAACTATATCTTACAATTTTTTATGTGTAAATATATATGGTTATTCATTCTTACAATTGTTTATCATCTTTTCAATTTTAAAAGTTGACAGTCTATTTTTATTAAATTGAAAATGATATTTTATGAGTGATCAATTTATTAAGATCACTATTATTTATTCTCAAGATATTCAAGTGGGAAAATAGCAAACATGGCGACAAACTTGTTGTTCTCCTCACTAGTTAGAATCCACAACAAAATAATCTAGTTTGACCCAATCACATGAAATAGAAAATTTCATAATCATTCAAAGATATAATTGGAAAGAAGTTTTTTGTAGAGTTTTAAACCAAGTACAAGATTAGATGGGAAGCAATGAACCAAACATTTAATAAAAAATAATCCCTGCATTACTAATCCCTAGTGTAACCCTATCACAACTCGAAGTTATTCGAGTCATCTCCCACTATCCTCGCTCGGGGCTTAGCTCCAGCATACATATCCTTAATACATTGATGTAAGCTACCAGTGCATCTTTAGCCTGTAAGGGTCGTTTGGTACAAAGATGAATAACACAGAAATTAGTAATGTAGGGATTGATAACGCAGGCCTCTTCGTCCGTTTCAATTTTCCTTGATGGATGTATTAACGCGACATATTCAAGGAGAGATGCCATAGTGTATGCTTCACAGATGACATGGTTTTGATTGATGAGACAAGCAACAAAGTCAACCATGGATTAGAGGTTTGGAGATAGACCATGCAGTCTGAAGGGTTTAGATTGGGCAGGGATAAAAGAAAATACTTGTAGTGTAAGTTTAGTGACGTTGCTCATGTTGTAGATATAGAAATAAGGATTGAGACACAAGTCATCCCAAGAAAGAAAGTTTCAAGTACCCAAGGTAAAAATTCTAAGGAAATGGAGAGATTGATGATGATGAGCTGGGTTGATGAAATGAAAGCTCGAATCCAATGTCTTGTGAGATAAAAATGTGCCTCCAAGTTTAAAAAGTAAAATTCTATAAAGTGGTGGTTAGACCCTTTTTAATGTATAGGGCAGAGCATTGGCCATCAAGAACTCACATGTTTAGAAGATGTGAGTAGCAAAAATGCGGATGTTGAAATGAATATACGAGCATACTAGGAGAGATAGGATCAACAACAAAGTTATTCAAGATAACATAGGAGTTACCTTCATAGTGGACAAGATGGGGGAGGCTAAAGCTGAGATGGTACAAATATGTGAAAAGAATATGTGCATATGCCCTAGTAAGGAGGTGCGAGAGATTGACTATAGTGGATATTATGGAAGGTAGAGATCAAAAAAGTGTTGGAGAGAGCTGATTAAACAAGACATGACTCGCCTACAACTCAGCGAGGACATGATCCTAGCTAGCAATATATGGAGGTCGAGAATAAGGATAGAAAGTTAGTAGGTTGAGCATAGTCTAGTTTTCCTTTTCAGTACTGTTATTATTACTCCTCATTCTATCGTATTCTTTGATTTGAGTATTTCTTGTTATTTCCTTTGCTTTAGTTATTGTATTATTTTATCCCTGCTACTATTATTTTCTTCATCATTTTCAACATGACTTTTCCAACTATGTTTGCTTTACATACTTGGATTTTTTTTATATGTTTTACTTGAGCAGAGGGTTCATCGAAAACATCTCTACCTTCACATGACATATGTAAGACATTATACACCTATCCTCCCTAAACCCCATTTGTGAGATTACAATGGGTACGTTATTTTAAATTCTTCACATAGTCAATGAGATTAGACATTGCAAGGATAGTCAATGAGAATAGACATTGCAAGGAAACAGATCTTAACCCTAACTCATCCACAAAAGCTATCTCATGAGGGCAGGATTAGAATTGCCCACGTCCATTAAAGAATACCTCAAACCATTCCTCAATGAACGTAGGAGTTACACTCTTCATACACTCAAGATCCAACAACGGACAACTGAAGCATGGATAATATAACACGAGGGCCCAACATTGAGAAACACTAAACATGGATCAATGGATCTGACTCTCATACCATGTGAAGAACTGAAACTTTGGCTTAGCTCAATCCCGAAAGGTAGCTCTAAGAAGAGAATCATCCAAGACCATATAAGGAGATCACAATGCATTCTCTCAACCAATGTGGGACTTTTAGACATAAAAGCACAAGATAACTCCTAGGTTGTACGAGATAAAAACAGAGATAACATCTCGGTACTAGAATCATATAAGTTTTACTCCACAGAGAATATATCTCAATGGTAAATGGAGGTCAATTTGGAAACTTAGAGAGCACTTAGAGACCTATGGTGTATGTATATCAAACCTCTTTTCATCCAACCTCAAGTATGGTCTCACTTCTTTGAAATACTTATAGCAAATTGAAACAAATACAGATGGTTACATACTCGAAACTAACAGGTGCTCCCAAGATAATAGCTCCCAGTGCATTAACTATGGCCCCTACAAACATAACATAAGACAAGTCATTTACAATAATGGACAATATTGGGGATAGAATATTGTTAATATAGTCCCAGCTAATGAAACCTACTTCAAATATTTTGAGGTATACTCTAAAGACAAAGAACCCCGGAAAAGGCCAAACACACGAATACAGAAAATGGATGAATCATTGCTTCAAGGGGCATATACTGTTCCCAAGACTTCAGGCAACAGATCCGGGAGAAGAAAAGGAACAACATAAAATATGGTATTTACTTCTGAGAAAAAAGAAATGCTTCTAAACCAAGTGATAAACTTGTATAGTACCGGAATCAATTAACGCGGGCTCAATCCCTGTTTTGGCTACATGAACCCTCATTATCCATTCATCAATATTTGTTCTTTATACAGTGAATTCATTCAGAAACTTCCACAGATATTTCTCTGTAAATTCTTTCAGAATCAAAATGCAAATGCTTTTCTTTTTTTAAAGAAAATTTCTTTTATAATGCAAATGGTTAACTTCACCTGACCTGTGGAAGAAGGCATTTCATCAAGGGAATCCAGAAAACATTCTCATGTGTTTAAGGGATTCAACAATTTATTACTCAACAACAACAACAAACCCAATGTAGTCCCAAAGTAGATTGTGGGTGGGTAGAGTATACAAAGACCATAATCCTATCTCGTAGAGAGACTTTCAACAATTTATTACTCGCAAAAAATCCACTTGAACACCGTTCCCAGCAAGTGCTTCATCAAATCACCACGTATAGAATTGAATCCAAATATATAGAGTGAAAATGTAAAATTTTGTTTCTAAGAATGACTAACCAGCAAGAAGACCCAGAAAACCTCGTCCTACAGCTTTGATGTACTATGAAACACAAACAATAATAAAATTAAACACAACAAAAGAGATGCAATTTGAAAGATATAAAATTCAATAAAGTCAAAGACCAAAAATGGATTAGAATTACAGAGCATTGCTTCCTATCTTGTCGAAGGTGACTGAAAAGAAGAATCACCAACGGAGCCACAAATCCCTCAAAACAAAAAGAGCCTAAATTCAAACCTAACAAAAGTGAAACGAATAGGGATTTTGCGAATTAAGATAAAGATACCCAAAGGAGGAAAAGCGTTTGAGATGGATGCGTAGTGAGATTGATGGAATAGATATGGTGAGCAACCAACAATGGTGGAACCAGTACTAATCCAACAATTAAATGCAGATAAAGAGCTTCCAATGCTGAAATGGACAAGAATATGCCATTTCCACTATTTGAAGTTTCCATGTTCAGTAGTTTCTACTTCGTTAATCGTGCTGTTAATCACCAATCTTTGTGAGCGGTTATATCCAATTAGTCCGTCATTAGGACGAAAGAAGATATATTGCGAGACTTCCTATCCTCCATCCGATGGTCTTTCACTCTCTCGCTTCGTCTTCCCAGCTATCCTTTAGAGAATTCCGCTCCTGTGTAGTAGGACTTGCAGATTCCACCTCTAAAAAGCGCCTACACCTAATTTTATACCCAGAAGTTCAATGTTATATTAGGGACATTTGATTTTAGATGACCAAAGAAGGGAAAAGGATCAAAATTCCCATGTAGTATTCACCGAGTACACGAAATTTAGGCCCGTTTGGCACCAAGTATTTTTGGCAAAAACTCCACGAAAAAAAATTGGGTGGGGTGTTTTGGCCAAAAAACATGGCAAATAATTTTTAGAAAATTTCCAAATACTAGAAGAAAAGAAAGTAGTATTTGAAAATTTGGGAGATATTTGAGAAGTTTTGAATATTTAAAAATTACTTCAAATTTTAATATTTTATAAAAAAATACTTATTACTCCCTTTGTAAATGTATCATCCTTTGATTTGACACGATTTTTAATTAAAAAAGAAAGACTTTTAAAACTTGTGGTCTAAAATCATTTTTGGATATTTGTGTTGTTGAGAATTATTTCATTAAGGGTAAAAAGAGAATTTTAAAGTAAATTATTTCCAATTAGAGTAAGGTGACATTCTTTTGGGGATGGACCAAAAAAGAAATGGTGCCACATAAAATGGGATAGAGGAATTATTTATTAATTCAAACTACATATTTAACTGATCTAGAAACAAAAATTTGTCGGGAAGAGATTGTTCATAGAATACAACAACAACAACAACAACATACCCAGTGGAATCTCATAAGTGGGGTATAGAGAGCGCAAAATGTACGCAGACCTTACACTACCTCATAGAGATAGTATTGATTTTACCCATATTATTGTTATTTTGTAATTGTTGATTGTTACTCCCTCTATCCCATTTTAATCGAATTTGTGAGATAATGCACACATATTAAGAAAAACATTCAAAAACAAAATTTATTCCACTATTGCCCTTTGTGAAATCATAAATACATAGTATAATTTATCTCCTATAAAATATAAAAGTTCAATAAATAAAAAGACAAATCTGGAAAAAGATTCAAACATTCATCTTGAACAATTCAAATTTTTTGAACCTTGAAAAAATTTTAAAAATTCAATTAATTTGGGACAGAGGAAATATCAATTATGTTATAAGGTTATTTTTTTTAATGGAACATGTTCATTATAGTGTCACGACCTAAAATCTGGGTGTGATGGCACTCACCCAACCCACCAAGGCGAGTCAGCCCAAAACCCAAACCACTTAACAATAAAGATAAAAGAAGAAGATAGTAGTCTAATAATATAGATAAGCGGAAGAAAACACACTAAAATCATCCCAAAACTGGTATCACATATACAAGCCTCTATATATAGAATACTCAAATGAAACAGAAGTCGTAATGTCAAGTCCTCAAATAGAACCAAAACGTAATAGTAGAACCTTTGAAGGTCTGTTGAAGAAACAAACAGCTACCTCTCAATAGATCCAAAGTTCGATCCAAAAAATAATCAAAAGCAAGCAAGGTGGACCAGACTCACTACCTACAAAAAATGTAGCAACGGGAGAGCACCAAACAACAGGGTACTCAATAAAGAGACTAACCTAAGATAAAGCAATGAAGAACACAAGTAACTCCTTAAATCCCAACCATAATCCACCGATATTACAACCCTACACTTAGAAAAGTCCTAATACAACATAATATACAGTTCATAGTAATATAGATATACCTGTCACTTGGCATAATATGTTAATATACAAGTATGTATATAGATTCAACAATTACTCAACTCAATGTTACAACAAGTATGTAAGTTTAGAAACAGTACAAAGGTAATATCAAGACAAGTATAATATGAAATGGAGTGTATGCCATGAAATATGAATAATGCAATGCAATGTCAAATAATCATTATGCATGTTTGTCCTATGATACAACTTAAAACGCATGAGGGGCACACATAGACTATGTATCCGCCAAAACTATTTCCCTTTGGCTTTTTATTTTTTCTTTTTTACTGGCCGAAATTATTTCCCTTTGGCTTTTTATCATCAATAGATCATCAAGCAAGCACATAGTAATGACACATGAATCATGTTTAAGAAAATAGAGTATGTAAGATATCCCTATATATCAAGTATGTCATCAATAGAAATTGAGTAATTTCCAAATGTCTCATTATCACCACAATATCTATCAATCATATCACAATATAGCACAATCTCGCTCTCAATCATCGAATGATTCACAAGATCACATAAATTACGAATTCACAAATAATTTATAACTCAATATATCGCCAAATGAACAAGTATTCAATACGAAAAGTCATGATCAAGCCTACAATGATACAATTTTATCGCCAAAGTATTCAATTACACACATATATAAGCATATAAGGTTCATTCATACTTAATAAAAAAGTTATAAATTCACTTGCCTCAAAACGAGACACAATTTAAAGGCTTAAAACAAAGAAATTATGATCAAAAAATATTTTCACAATAACAAGAATTTTCAAGAACAGGGATAGTAGCTTTGACATCAAAATTACCTCTAACTAAGCCTCCAATGCACTTTCTAATCATGCTATGACAATCCCTGCAAAAAACTGCCTACAATTTGGACCCAAGAATCATTGAAAATGGACTCCTAATACTCAAGTTATCAACTCCCAAACTTCCCCCAAATCCATTCCGAAAATACCTCACTGCAACAACTAAATTCGCAAATTCACCTAAACTAAGACTCCAATTTATTCAATTCTAAGCTCACCATAATGATCCTCGCAAAATTTTTCCACAAATTAGGCTCTTGAATTTCTAAAAACAGGTCTAAGATGACCAAGATATTGGCTCCCATAGTTTACAAAATAATTACTCCAAAAATTCTCCATAATCAGCAGTTAAAATCACATTTTCACCTTGAATGAAACTTCCAATTAAGATTTTGAGCTCACCATTGCGTTCATTGTGGAAAATCCTCCAGGATAAAGCTTTGAATCATCCATTTTGAACTTGAAATAATGGAGAATCCTTTTCTTGAAAATGAACAAATGATCTGATTTGTGACTAAGAGTGTATATATATACCCAATTGGAATGACCTACGTAATCGCGTGCGCAGTACCCCGCTATCATGGAGTACAAGTACAGAGACCTCTGCGATCACAGAAGTTGTTCAGTAAACATGGAGCATAGGACTTTAGACCCCCCCAGCCATATGATTGTAGAGAGCTTACCGTGAACAAGAGAGCTAGGGGTTTTGGCATCCGTGATTGCAGAGCACTAAAACACAAGCCTCCGCAAACATAGTCCGGGTCTCGCGATCGCTGAGCACAAGGGTGCCTGTACTAGATTTTTCCTACAAAAATGATTTAGTCAAGGTCTAAAATTTTCAATGGATTATTTAGAATTCATTCAGAAACTTATGCATGCAAATGAATGTCACACCCCGGGAAGATACCCTAGACGTTGCCGACACTTGGAGACTATTGCTAGTCCTCAAGCGAACCACCTGGTCTCATCGCATCAATTCATTCAATATAACTCGGGAAACTCAATGGAAGACTAAAGAAGATAAATGGGACTATCTAATGTCTCAGAACTATATCAATTAAATAAAATAGCTAGTAGAAAGGAACTAGGTCATTAAGTCTCAACATCAATACTCTACTCTAGTCTATGAAGCCTCTATCACTTTCAATTGGTGCCAATGATAGACCCTTGGCTACCTGAAAATAAAATAAAGCTAACTCAAATTCGAACTCTAATAAGCATGATTAAAATAAAGAATGAATTTTCGAAGGAAAGGAGGCACACCAACTCAGCTAAATGGTCAGATCCTCAATGATGCACCTATTGACGATCTATAGTACCTACTTTTGCATCATAAAATGATGCAGTCCAAAGGGGATATCAGTTTGTCGAATGTACTAGTATGTAAAATAGTTGAATGAAACAAAAACAGACAAAATAATATAGAAACAACATCAACTCAAAATAATACTCAATCAGAATGTCAAATGTCTATCTAAAGCAAGAATAAATAGAAGACAAGTGACTATCAACTAATCAACCTCATCAATCAACTCAACTTAACTCAATGAATCTCAATTCAACTCAATTCAATAAAGCTCAATTCAACTTAACTCAATGGAACACAACTCAACTCAACTCAAAATACTCAAGGTAGGAACTTTTTGGGGAGTTTCTCTTATAAGATAACTATCACTTATGAGCTAGTGATTGTACAATAATCCTACTGATGTTGTCACAGCCGTTACATACTTGCCAAATAAAGAACGCCTAGGACCACAGGGGATCCAAATAATTAATATATTAAGTCCTATTATTTCAAAACAATAAGGTAAGGACCTATTCGATTCTAATGGAACTTAATCTATAGGATGAAAACATGTTCGACTCTAATGGAACTTAGCCCTCAACATGGGAACTTGTCTGACTCTAACAGAACTTAGTCCACTCCTATGCTTGGCGACATAGTTAATGAGTGCGAGTGGAACTTGCTCTTTGTCTTACTTATTTTGGTGCTCGATACTTCTCCCAAGAGTCAATGCTCATAAGACTCCTCATCTTAACTCAATTATTTCAATTTAGCCTCGTAGAGACTCTCATTATATCATAATCTCAAACTTTAATCCCTCTATTATTTTCAGGGATTTAACCCATCTCAATTAACTCAATTCTCATTTAAGAACTCAAAGACTCAGATCAACGTTTAGAAGAAGTCATTTAGACGGATCTGAAGAACTCAATTATGAAGACTCATAGGATCATCAATGTCATTTAACTTAACCTCATACTCACATCAACATTACCGTCAACATGCTCAAGTCAAGGCTCAAGACTTCATCCCTAGGTTTATTCATGCATGCTTTCACAAATCAAGATACAAGGTTTATACAATATCTCATTAAAAGTATTCAATTTAAGAAAATAAGTTTATGATGATCATCAACATATGAAAATACATGTAATACATATAATTTTCAAGAAAATAGTCAAGAAAGTATTTCAAGAAACTTATATGGGGACTCATGGACTCTCAACTCCTCTATTACTACCTATGGGGCACATGGAAGAATACTCTTATGCTTTTGATTAGCCTTACATACCTTATGTGAAGCTTCTGGCAATTGATCCTTAATAACTCTCCTCAAATTCCTCAATCTTACGCTCCTCTTCTCTCCTCTTTAACCCTAGTCTTTTTCAAGGACTTAGAAAGGACTTAGACTGGGGTTTAAACCTTTTTTACGCTTAAAATGACCCATGTTGATCATGTATTAAGTCTAAGAGGGTTTTGGAATGGAATGCCCCTCATGAAATTCAAATAGAGTCCGTCTTGAGGCATGGGGTCCGCGATGCGAAAAGTGTCAAGTTTGAGTTTTTTCATCGAAAATTCTTCAAATGAGGTTTCTAATCCTATAGAAATTGTTTTACAACAATATTAAATGTTGGTCACCTGCAGGTGCACGTCGTACACATGTCGTGCACCCTCTTTGAAATTCATTTTCGTATCAAATAGTTATCATTTGATCCAGTTACTCTAAAAATCAATAGAGACCACTTTCCCACTCAATTATTCATGGTGATCGAATATCCTTCCTCGGATTTTCCATCGGACAATAGAAAAACACGTTATATGCGCATCTCTCCTCTAGAAGTATTTTGGTGAGTTTACCAGACATTACATTATCTCTCCCGTGGGATCATTCATCCTCAAATGATGAGTAGAGGTAGACATCAAGGCACAAATAGACTCAAGACTCATTTCAATATTCACTCAATAACTTTGAACTCAAACTTTTGACTCCTCTTTAACCTCAACAAATTCTACTCACACTCAAGAATAGATATATCAACTCAAGAATAGACAGATCAATTTAAGTCAAGGTTAAGGACATACCCTTAACACTTGTTAGGAGCCGTAACGTAAGTTAAATCCCGAACGTCCTTAATTGGTTCAATTTAATAAAGTTTGGGACCGAATGTAATATTTTACCTAAGTTTGGTCCTTAAGAATAAAAATGGATGTGGGGTCAAGGTGTGTGTTATTTTTTTATTGACACAAGTGTAACATGGGTGCCTATATATATATATATATGTTTATATCTTGTACAAGATCAACATCCAACATTTAGAAAAAAAATTTAGCAAAATTGTTGAACAAAAGCAACACCTCTCGGGTTGCTATAGTAACATCAAAAAAAAATTTGATTTTTTCATGTTTTCAATTATTTGATGCTTCAATCTCGGTATATTGAAGCCCTTAAGTAGTATGGTGGTGTTGGTTCGTCAAGAAAATGCCTAGTTTGTCGGTTACGAAAGTTTTGGGTGTAAGAAAAACTTGTAAGGTATGTTAAGTTTTATCTTTGTTTATGTTAATTAATGGTTATGAAGGTGTTAGAAATGTGTTAAAATG
>JAOTQJ010000011.1:15503209-15522812 GCA_025642045.1 Solanum sejunctum | reverse complement strand
CAATAGTAAATATATTTATAGAAACTTCTATTAGAAAAAATTGTTATGCTTCTCACTCTGTTCATGAGAGTGAAATCGGTTTTCTTGCCACATCATTATTTATGATGATATTATTCTATTTTTTTAAAAAAAAATATTAGGATGGTATTAGGACCTTGAATTGAAAAGATTTGACCCTGAGACTTCAATTACATATTGAGATACTTGTATCTTATTCTTTCAATTTAAGTAATAATTAAAATAAATATTCTCTTTATTTTTTTTATTAATTGTCACAATTTTTTTAAGGTTAAAGATCATGCTAGTGACTCATTTTATTAAAATCAAAATAGATATATCGTTTTCTTTTTGAAAAGCAAATAATATAAATTTTAATTAATATTTTGAGATATATTATTTTTATCATATTGAAATAAAAATTTTATAACTTTTTGTATAATTTTTTTAATATTAATTAAATATTAGCTTTAAAATATCAAATTAATATAACTTTGAAAATTAGTGAATGGTAACTAAAAGTATTATTTTTCAAATAGAAATATACTTTAGAAACAAGGCGTAAAAGGTGGGATAATTCAGCAACAACATAAAACAGAAGAAGGGCCTATTTTTACCTTTTATAATAATCATCCTTATACATGAAATAATTAAGGCATTGTGCCTCAAGACAAACAACAATTCAAGGGCATTTAGGGCCTCCCTTAGAGTTCTTCTTGTCCCTATAGCAGGGACACTCATCTTTGTTTCCACTAGTTCCAGAAGGAACGCAGTGACACTCCTCACAGCATATTCCACAATACTTCAAGCATCTGTCTCTTCGTCCTGCCTTTGAACACCTATAGTTGCACTTTGAATCACAGAAATCTTGTAAACAAAAGCACAATCCCATCTCATTAGTTATAAGGGTATAAAATAATTAATGCGTACGTTCTTGAATTTCAAAAATAAAGAAAAAATTTGTAAAAAGATAAAATGGTTAGTAGCTGATACCTGAACCAGCGGTAGTGGATGAAATGAAGAAACAAGTCAAAACAAGTGTCACCAAAAGCAGGGTTGCAAAACTTAGCCTCAGCATTATTCAGAGAAGGATTATATCGTATTTCAAGTCTTGATATACTACATATTTATAGGGGGAGAAAGGTTTGAGCAAGGAGAATGTTTTCCTAGGAAAATAAGGTCATTTTATATATTTTTTAATATTTGATAAGATGTATATATCATCAAGTAAAATACCATACTAATTTGGTGCTTTTTGTTGCGTAAACGTAGAGTTAAGGATGTACACCTCGAATCAAAATTAAACACATTATATTTTTTTCTTGAAATGGAATACATTATTATTTTTTTCTTAAATTGAACACATGATTTTTTTTTTAACTTAAAAATGAGCACATTATTATTTTTTCTTAAAATTGAACACATTATGGTTTTTCTTAAAATGGAACGCGAAAAATATGATAGTATCTCAATCTATAATTGAAGTTTCAAGGGCGAAATCTTTTCAATTCAAGGGCCTAGAGAAATAATACTACCATAAGTATTGATATGGCAAGAAAAGTGATTTCACTCTCATTGAGAGAGTGAGAAGCATGATAATTTTTTTAATAGTAGTTTCTATTAGGTGTATTTATTACTATATTATGTTTTACTCCCTTTTTCTTATTTGTCATATTATATTTTTTTAGAATTAATTTGATTAATTTTTAAAGTAAAATTAGATTATATGAATGTAGTATGTTAAATTAAAAAAATAAATTATACAAAAATTATTATAAATTATATTTTTTTCATATTAATATAATGAGAAATATGTCAAAATTTTAGTCAAAGTTCATAGTGTTTGACTCTCAAAAAGAAAATCATATATATGGTTTGATTTTTAATAAATGGGTCAAATGCCTAATCTGTATTTTTGATCGTTACTTAAATGAAAAAGATGCAAGTATCTCAATCTACGATCCAAATTCAGAACAATTGTGTAACCACATCTGTGAAAGTGTAAGACATTATAAGCAAGAGGCATTTCCATAAGTATTTCATCGCTTCTCAAACATCATTGTTTTGAGAAAATTGATTGCCAGACAAATTAGAATAAATAAATTTATTTTTTATGATATTAAAAAAATAATGAATTTAGATCATATATAATACGGTAATGTCTTTGTTTTTACCAATCAATGTTTTTAAACTTTTCTATTTTGCAAAAAAAAGGTAAATATACTCTCAAACTATTTGAAATGGAGCAAAAATATTCCTTCATTAGGTTTTGGATAAAAATATCCCTCAATAAATTTTTAGCTTAAAAATACCCCTCTTCATAACAAAAATGGAAAAGAATGAAAAATATTCCTAAATTATTAGAAATAGAGCAAAAATACCCTTTTGTTAATTTTTTGCTCAAAAATACTCATCTGTTAAAGTTTTAAAGCTATTATTTCAAAATATCCCTCTTCTATTAAAAACATGACCCCAAGCTATCTTCAAATTAATTTTTGTCAGACATTTGAATAGTCTAGATTCTTACTATATGAGAAAAATTAGCTTTTGTTTGCAATTGAAATTTCTCTTGAAAGTGATAACTTATGTTGATTGTGCTGCATTATTAAGAGGAGCACAACAACTTCTTTACAAGCTTCGCACGTTCCGAAAACTTATAGAGTTGGATCCTATTGAACTCGAGAAACTGATGTTTATTAAAGAAGGAGGAGGAGGCAACGATGATAAATCAGTATTATCATTCAAAATTCAATTTTTTGAGACATTTGCAAATAAAGTAATAATCTCTTTCGATATGAAAAAGTTAATCTCACACCTAATTGTTAGCATTTAGTTTTATGATTATATTTGCAAGAATTTTAAAAAAAGGAAAGTTTGGACTCATAAATAAACACAAGAAGGGACAGTTAAGGAATCAAGATAGAACCAAGAATATCAAAGGCATAATAGGAAGCAAGTCAAAAATCAAGCCAAAAATCAAGGAGCAAGGAAGGAATCTCCGTTGAGATCTCTAGCCAAAAATCAAGGAGGTACCAAGACTTACAAGGAAGGTTTTCCAAGAAAAAAATCTAAGCAATCAAAGCCTAAAAGGAATGATTGGAAAGATTCCCAATCAAGGAATACTCCAGATCCTTGATTGGAAGAAAATTCCTTGGGTCAAGCAAAGCAACAAACAACCTCAAATAAGCAAGGTCTTATAGTCACAATACTCACTAAAAAGATTTAGCTTCAATATTGTTCTTGTATTCATTGTAAGTTTGTACTCCTGGTGTGAACAAAAGTAAAAAAGAGAAAGAAATATCTTAGATTAGAGAAAAAACATAGTGTGTTTGGGAATATGGTCTACGAATCAGAAGAAGTCTAGCCTTTGTACTACAACATTCTCAATTGAATTTTGAAGGAAATTCTTGTGATACAAGGGGATTAGAAGTAAGTACCACACCTGTGGTCCGAACCAGTGTAAAAATTTCGTGTCCATTTAATTATTTTTGCAAAGTGTGCTTTTACTTGCCTTACTTATTCAAATCAGAAAAATAATTCTCTGATATTAGTGGTAGCCAACTATAAATTTTCAATTCACCCCCTCTTGAGTATCAATTGATATCAGAGAAGGTCTCGTGTATAAGTACCTAACAGCTCGGGAGCAAAGATCAAATGGCAAACTAACAAATTTTCGATACTATTCTTCAAGAGTACACGATCTCCACGCTAATAACAACTAAGATGTGTGTCACGTTAAGGGAGTTAATTAGACAAGATAATTGTTACTATTCACATTCTCCTTGATTGTAGACATCTAATTTTCATCTGATTATGTTGTTACTTTCTCCATTATGGTCGACAAAGGTTAGTATTCAAATATTGTGATAAGTTGGTATTTTTTTCAACTTATGCTACTTTAAATGATAAATTCATTCTCCATTTGTGTGATTAATGGATCGATAATGATTCGAATCATATAATTTCATAGTTGGAGCCTTTGAAAATTAAGTTTAAGGACAAGAATAGCTTTTAATATTTGTAATACCCTACATGTTAAAAGATGAAATTGTGAAAAATAAGTACAAGGTTTGATTTTTGATATGATGAGGTAACCATCATTTATATTCTTTGGTTGAGTTTATGGGCCACAGATAGACCTCGTGGATAGGGCAGAGACTTGATAAATATTTGGAGGTTGGGTTGGTTGTATGAATGGTATTTATGGATTGTAAAAGTAAGGACGAGTAGTGGATTTAGGTCATGAATGAGGCTCAGAGAAGGTTCCAATCAAGTTCAACAGAATGAGACCATTTACAGGTCGTGGTTTACTTGGCGGGTCTTAAATAGGTTCCGTGGTTTGGGTCTAGAGATGTAAAATTATGCCAAGTCTTGGTTGAACCTACCAGAGGTATCTATGACCCATAGAAGGTACTATGGGCCATAGATAAGGGTTCGTAGATTGAGATCCAAGTTTTAGATTTCTAATATTTTGGGTGTAACTAGGATAAAATTCCCTATTCATAAGTCGTAGATGGGTCTATGACCCGTAGACCAAGGTCGTGCTTTACCCTAACTATTTTAATTGAAGGATATTTTTGAATTTTTCTCGCATACTAAGTCCTAACCTATATCATTTTGATTCCTAAAAACTATCCATATCAGCATTAAACTACCTCAATCCCTTTCATTCCAAATCACTCTCCAAAATATTTTAAGCTTAAACTCCCAATTCTCTTAAGCCCCTTTGCAGATAAGAACTAGAGTTTCCAGAATTGTTTTCCAAGCTTAAGTTTCTTCTATAGATTCCCATTCAAGATATGTGGATTTTCATCCATGGGTATCTTCCACCCACGGAGCCCAATTGATTTCAACCTATTACTTTAGTTTCAAGTTATGAAATTTTATGGGTTTTATTGTATTACCTTAAATGCATGTATTGTGATTTATCTATTGCCATATAATATATTTTGCTATGAGTTGATATTTTATTAGAGAAGTTAATGATTTTAGGACAAGCTACCTAAGATTTTAAAACTTCATGGTGGGTTGTTTTATGAACTATCCTAATTGGTGAATTTTAAGATATTTATGTATGATCTCCTTGCATTACATGTTTAAAGTCCAAATGCTTAAACCCACCTAGTTTTATTCTATGTCCCAATAAAGTACGTTTTTAAATGATAAGAGTTTCAATTAAAGGTTTATGAAATTTATAAATGCGATTAAGGAAACTCATTATATGACTAAATGAATTGTTGGTTGAAGGTTTTCTCATCTAGATGATGGATTCCCTATGTGATAAAGATAATTCTCACATTTTGAGTCCTTAAGGTTCATGAGTTACTCTATGAATTTTATTAATGCTATTGAACTTAAAGTCTATGAATAATTGCATTAATGTTTTACTATTCTATGGAACTTGATGTAGCAACAAATGAGGCTTTGGATGGGGACTCGACATAAGGGGTCCCTCAGTAGAAGATCCTAGTCTCATAAGTAAGCTGCCACCATAGCTTGACTTTTTAGGCTAGGCTAGTAAATCCACATATGGCCTTAATTTTAAGGTTACAAAATGAATTGGAGAGAGTTCTAGCTGACAAGTAGTCTCCCATTCAAATGTAAGGGGTTACATTAGATTTCATGTTATAACTCGCATAGTCTTAGTATAGGTTATACTCCTTTCCCATATATATATGATTCCTTATGATGTTTATGATATTTTTATCACGATTTAAATAAAGTGATCATTCATCTCTACACGTGAGCGTATTCTTCCATATGATATACATCTTGCTTATTATGATATCTATAGCTTTCTTCTATTGTATGACATCCCACATACTTAGTACATTCAAGTACTAATGCATACTCTATGTATATACTATCTAACAATATAGGGATAAGTGACGCTCTTCCTCCTTACACTCCCGATTGATTCGAGTTGCTGTTGAAAACGTTTTTGGTGAGTCGTCATACTTTGGGGACAAGCCTATTTTCTTTCTAGCTTTTTTATGTTTTAGACTTATAAACTCTATTGAGTATTTATTTTGAGGGTAAGCTTTGGACATGTCTTAGCCCTCTTCTAGTCTAGTATGTAGAGGTATTGTTGGACAAAAGTGTAATAGACTTATGGCTTGATGTCTATACTTTATTGTATGCTATTTACCTTAGCCCACATTCCTATGTTTTCAATTATTCTTATTTGTTTATCACCTATGATATGTTTGAATGAAAGCTAAGAGGCTTGAGTGAGGGTTTCTCGGGGTCCTCATTCGCCATGGTACACCTAGAGTCTAGCCTGAGTCATGACAAACTTGATATCAAAGGATGAGGTTTTAAAGTGTCCTAGCTAGGGATCCCAATATACCATGTCAAGTAGAGTCTTGTTCATGGGTGTGAAGCACGACATATCTATCAATAGGATGCTACAAAGGTGTTTTAGGAACTTTCCCATCTTTCATGATTTCTTGTAGTGCCTTAGAGTTTTCCTAAGACCCCCTTTATCTAACCAATTATTAATTTGTGCTTTTCAAATAATGCCTCCATGAAGGCATTCATGCAAAGAGACGCTAATCCAAATAAGGGCCAAGATCTTTCAGTCCTATGAGCTTCTCATGAGGAGGCGGTTAGTACTCATGTGGAATTATAGAATCTTATCACTATGTTAGCTCAAGTTATGGCTAACCAAAGTGCTGCTCCTATATTTAAGTACCTACACGGACTACTAGGATCTGGGATTTCATGAGAATGAATCCATCTGAATTCCATGGCTCTTAAGTGTATGAAGACCCTCAAGAGTTTATTGATGTGGCTTACAAGATTTTGGAAATTATGGGTGTGTCTCCAAATGAAAAGGGTCAACTTTGTGGGCCTATCAACTTAAGAATGTGGCCAAGGTGTACTATGATCAATGGATGGCAGAAAGAGTTACAGATGTGGGTCCTATTGAGTGCGAGGAATTCAAGAGTGCCTTCCTAGATTAGTTCTTTCAATTGGGGTTGAGAGAGGCCAAGATCCAAGAGTTCATCAACCTTAGCCAAGGGAACATGAGTGTGAGAGAGTATGTCCTCAAATTCACCAAGTTGTCTAGGTATGCACTTTTCATGGTCATCGATCTAAGGGCAAGAATGAGCAAGTTCATCTATGGCGTCTCAAGCTTGGTGTCTAAAGAATGCAAAATGGCTATACTAGTGAAGTAAATAGATATATCTAGACATATAATCTGTATATCAAAAATAGAGGATGAGAAGATGAGGGAAAGTTGTAGGGAATTTAAGAAGGCTCGAGTTAATGGTGGTGGCTACTCCAACCAAAGGTCTGAATGTGGTGATAGTGGAAGGGCTCAAAGTGGGCAAAGGTACATCGATCCAAGTCTAACCAACTCTCTTACGCAAAAGTTCAACAATGATGAGAAGCAAAGCCCAAGTTCCAAGGAAGTGGTTCGGATGATCAAACTTATCTCACTTGCAAGAAGTGTAGGAGGTCTCACAAAAGGGAATATTTGGATAGCTCCAATGCATGCTTTAAGTGTGGAAAGTTTGATCATTATGCCAAGGATTGTTAAGTGAAAGTGGTGTTAGGCACCTAGGCCAAAGGGGTGCAAGGTGACAAGCTTAAGGTAGTGCAACACACAAATCATTTTTATGCTCTCCATGTAAGGCAAGTAGTTAAGGAGACTCCCGATATTGTTATTGGTATACTAAAGGTCTTTATTTTTGATGTGTATGAATTACTGGATTTGGGTATCGATTTTTATTTTGTTAGACCTTTTATTGCAAATAGATTTAACATATGACTCGAGGTTTATTTTAACCTTTCTTAGTATGTACTCCCATTGGTGAGTCACTTATGGCTAAGTTAGTTTGCCGAAATTGTTCTCATGTTGTTTCTATATAGATTTATTCCTTGTGATCTTGTTGAACTTGATATGGTCGAATTTGATGTCATTCTTGGTATGGACTGATTGCATGCCTCCGTTGATTATGGAACCCATAAGGTCAAATTCTATTAACCTAATGAAGCTATTCTTAAGTGTGAGGGTAGTAATTCAGTGTGTAAGGGTCGGTTCATTTCATATCTTAAAGCTTGTAAAATAATTGCTCAGGGGGGGTGTCTACTATATTGTGAGGGTTAAGGATGTCACTTTCGAGGTCCCTTCTCTTGAGTCGATTTTCATTGTCAATGAGTTCCCCAATGTCTTTTTGATGATCTACCCATTGTTCCTCCCGACAAGAAAATAGATTTTGGCATAGATCTTCTTCTCGATACCAAATTTATTTCTATTCCTTTTATATTGTATGGACCCAACAAAGTTGAAGGAGTTGAAAGAACTATCAAAGAACATGTTGAAGAAAGGTCTTATTAGGCCAAGTAGGTCACAATGGGGTGTCCATGTGTTAATTGTGAGGAAGAAGGATGGGTCACTTCAAATGTGTATTGAATATCACCAATTAAACAAGGTTATCATAAAGAACAAATACCCAATTCTGAGGATAGATGACTTTTTTGACCAATTACAATGGAGTAGTCATTTCTTCGATATTGATCTTAGGCCTAGCTATCCTCAATTGAGGGTAAAGAGGAATACGACATTCCAAAGATGGATTTTCGAATGAGCCATGGTCACTTCAAATTCCTAGTCATGTCTTTTAGGTTGACAAATGTTCAAGTAGTGTTCATGAATTTAATGAATTAGATCTTTAAGACTTATCTTGACATATTTGTGGTGGTGTTCATTGATAAAATCTTGGTCTACTATAGGAGTAAGGAAGAACGCAAGGACCATTTGAGGGTGGTCCTTTAAATTTTGAGGGATAAGCAATTATATGTAAAGTTCAGCAAGTGTGAGTTTTGGTTGAAGGAGGTGGCCTTTCTGGGGCATTTAGTGTTATGTGATAGGATTATGGTGGATCTAAAGAAGATCGAAGTGGTTGAAAATTGGCCTCGACTATTGTGTCCTTCGGATATTAGAAGCTTTTTAGGTTTGGCGAGTGATATAGAAGATTCACTAAAGGGTTCTCTTCTATTACTTCAAATCACACCGATGGGAAAGAAGGCCACAACACCACATAATACAAACAAAGCAGGATCTAAAAAGGAATTTACACAATCACATGTAATACCAGAAGTCATGCCCTCTATCTGGACTGCAAGAGCATAGGGGGAATCATAACCAACCTCAGCTTGAATACAATCTCCGAGCAAATGTGACACAAACCCCTGACACTGATTTGGTTGTGCAAACTATATGACTATCTTATGTCGGGGACACTTCCTAGCCTAGTGGCCCATCTCCTTTCACATGTGACAAGGTCTAATGACTCTTGCCTAGAAGATCGAAGCCTATACAGGACAATCTAGGGACTAATGGTCCAATACGCCATAGTCATAATAACCCAATACTGAAGGTCCTATAGTCATGTGACCACTGTAGGTAGAAGAGAATTAGAACCTTTCAAACTCTGACCTGATCTAGAACCACCCTGTCTGGGGATAATTTGGCCTGTTAGTGAGAGAACTCGGCTTATCCTCACACCACCACAGCTCTCACCCTCGGCCTTCGCCTAGTGGGGTAAGGAGGACCACCCTACTGTAACCTCTGCTAGAATCTATCATAAGAGCCTCTACTCCTGAGAACCCATGAACCATCTCTAATACTCAAGGATCCATTCCTAACCAACCATACCGACGTCGTAGGGCCCTGAACCTGCTTGGCCAGCCACCGAAAGTTCAAAGAAGATTAGATATAACTAATGGGATCCCTTGACTTAAATGTCCGTACTATAAATACTAGGAACCTATGCTAAATCTCTGCCTATTGAGGGCATCATAACCTGTCTCAAGACCTCCTAACACTAACTCTATAGAGATGATGAGTTTGAAAGGAAGAGATCCTTCACCAGTATGATAACCTCCGTTGAAGGTATCATACCTGTTTGCTCTACTTCCCTCATATGACTCACAACCTGCAGAAAAGTAGGTCCTATCCCTACCAAGTGCTCCAATGCTAAACAAAGCAATAAAACCAAAATCCTAATAAATCCTTGGCTCAAATAATTCTCTATAGGAAACAAGGTGGGGGTACATCCTACCTACTCAAGAAATCTAGCCTAATAGTCTAAAATAAATTATAAATCCTAATGAGGAACTGTTGATTTGCTTCCAGCCTGAGAATCACCCACCAAAGCTATAGTCGGATGTGCTGACGCCTCAGGTATGTCCACCGGTGAACTCATGTTATCAATCTAGAAAAGAATGGAATACAAGGAATAATCTTAGAGGTTATTTGAGGTAAGAGCACACTCAAGGGATTAAGAACCTGAATTCTTTTCTAATGCCACTATAGCCTCCCAAATGTAGTACATGAATATTTTTTCACCAATCCACAAGACTCTACTAGACATTATCCTTATACATACGATGTCGATCAACCTAAGGCTTTGATACCAATCTTTCATGACCTAATTTCTCAGGTCATGATAGAAACTACCCTAACCCATTGGTAGGTAAGTCTAACTTGTAATTCAGAGCCATAGATAACAGGATATCCAATAGCGGATAACCCTACAAGGTAAGAGTTACCACAATAAAGGTAATATATAAGATGTTGAAGAAGCAACAAACCAAACTAACTCCAAGACCTGACATTAGTCAGTAATCGAGCTTCTAATACATAAAATACAAATACAAGAATTTTTAAATATAACATTAGTACAGACCATGTATGAGTACAAAATAAGGATTAGTGCAAGAGTAGTAAGATGAAAATCGACAACTTCGGACGCTAGGAGCTCACTCAAATCTCTGAAATCCCCAGCTTGCTCTATATGTAGAGGGGACTCGTAGTATGATTTGAAGGGGCAGAAGTGTAGTGTGAGTAACAAACATATGGTACCAAGTAGGTATAGGCCAACTAGGCTCATCAGATAAAGTAAGTAAAAGCATAACATAAAAATAAGAAAGTATAGCACAGGTAACTAAGTAATGTGCAAGATATACCACAACAAGTAACAATGTCAAGTCATAGGATGAAATCGATGATAAGAAACATACCTGGAAGAATCAGGTCTACTGTCAACTAGAATGAAAAACAGGATACAAAGTCAATTCGGCTGAAACCAAAAAAGGATCATACAGGGTCTGAGCTAATCCATCAACCCAGGCACTAGTCCATGCTGACCTAGATAGGTACTCCCTCAACCCAAAACGAAAATACCATGCCTACCATATCTATAGGGTCATTACAAAGCAGAATAATACAACCAGTGTAGGGATGACCAAACAAAACCAATTGGCATCCCATACCACCAATGATACATATTTTAAATAGCACCTTAGACAGTATCCCATACTATCGAGGGCCCAAGAAAAAATAATATACTAGTGATGACGATGCATATGAATATAATACATGAATATCTCTTTATAGAATGTGGCTATAACTACCATATTACCACCACCCCCCAGTCCAACTAACAAGACAAAACCCATGGGGTCACTTCACCTTCTGTATTGCACTCTTGACAAGGATGCCCTATGGGGGCTCAGGTCACCCATACGCACTACCTAGGCCAGCACCAGCACTTAGCATAATAATTTCTCCATTAGTGATGCTAGAGAAATAATAGTCAAATAATTATCTCCATCAGTGATGCTGAGTCAATAATGTTAGGACATCGATGCGCTTGCTAGTTAAATCAGAAAAAGCAGAGATCACTTCGAATGCCTCCCACAGTCTTAAGTATAAATGAGAATATCCTTAATGACAAGGTGTATCAAGTATATAGAACATATGATCCAGATGGTACAGTCCCAGTAAAACCAATTAAAAACTCAGTAGATATCCATCACATAGAACCAATCCAAATTAATGTCATATCAGTAGTACCTAATACCATTTTACCATACTCACTCTTGTGTATAGTGTTTAATCAATGCATGATTAAAATTGTACCGCAAAAATAGTAAGAATAAACAATCAATCCAATGCATACCATCACAATATGCAAATAAGTCATACAATGCTAAGAATACTAAGCCACTATATTGACAAGGGTTGGGTTAACTTGCTCCATGAATAAGGCCTCAGGCCTGATCATATAAAACGATGACAACCCAAATTGATATGACTACTAATGTTTGAATATACAGCCAAAATATCATAACAGCTCCATAAGACAGCACCTAGGAAAGGGGGGAATATCTTTAAGGTTTATACCTTACCCCAAAACCAAAGCTCTAGTCTAGAGTGGAGTATATATGAGTCAAAACTAGGGCTATGCAAGTTATATAGGGCTTGGGCCCAACAACATAAGATAGTTATCACCTAGTGTCAAAGTAACCATCATATGGCTAGGTAAGTAGCTAAAAATCCTCAACAGCTCATAGAATTCAAACTTAGGGGAAAGCATCCCTAGGACCAGAACCTTTCCCATTATCATTAATAGCTACCTATAGCAGGGTACATATAAGTCAAGTCTATGGCCATGACAAACCACGAAGGTCTTGGGTACTAGCTCAAGGCTCATTATCTCCAATAAGGTATGTCAAAACCCACAACTATACAAAAGAGGTGTCTAGGTTCTTCCCTGACATCTATGGCCTAACCTACTTTAAAGTTTCCTACACAGCCCCTAAGTAGGGTAAATCACACTATACCAAGGTATGACACAACTACTATCTCAAATTAAGGTCATCAAAAGGCTTATCCTAGCCACTGCTTAGCCAAGAATTATTAGTACATAACAAGGGTATAAAGGATGGAGCAAATGGCCAATATAGTCAAAATCAACATGAATGTTATACTATGCAACATCTAGAGAAGCTTAGTCAAGAGTGGAGACCCTTGCCTACCTCAAGGACAATTGTGTGTTCTCCAAAGCCACTTCACAATATCTAATCATGCCCTAATTACCTCTGATCATTGTCACGCTATCATAAAATAGATCACAAGATCAATATGGTTATTGTGGTATCAAAATTACTTAGGACTAAAAAGCATGAAAAAGTGGGACCCATATCTGGGATCGTAGAACAAACCTCGTATAATTTTGTTTATAGCTACCCAAGTCCATACCTTAAATTGAGGCTCAATCTGATACCCAAAACAATACTAAATAGCTCAACACCAAAATGATGTTTCTTTTAAAAAAACATAGGTAGTCATTCCCTAACTATTTTTATCTTAAATTCAGTTCAACCGGAAGATTCTTACAATACCATAGTGATCGCCTCAAAAAGTCACTCAAATTGGACCTAGAAATCACTAAAATCCATTTGAAAATGACAAAAAATTATCAACATTCAAAGTGTCCAAAACAATCTAATTCATAGTAGCAAAAATAGCCAAAATAACCTCGAACTATGTTCCAAATGCATTTTTTAATACTTCTACGATGTTCTCCTCAAAATTTCACGCAAGTTAGCTTTTTAAATCACTTGATTTGACCTTAAAATGATCAGTTTATCACAGTATGAAATTTTACTCTTTTTCTTCATCAAATCTGGGAATATTACTAATATATACCACCTTAACTTCTTCTCCATGACCATGGTGAACAGTACCCTATGATCGCTGAGTAAAACAAAATTGACCTCCATGATCGCGGAGGGTTGACCACCAGTGAATGACAAACATGGACTATTACCCTGCGATCACGGAGCACGTTGCAGCTGGCCCCCATGAATGCAGCCCATGGCCCTACTATCGCGGAGCACCATGGCTATACCAGATATCTGCCAAATTAATTTCTCCAACGGAGTGTTCAAAACTTATTTAGAGCCTCGTACATACAAACAAACTATGTAATTCAGCCAAATTCGATATTTCAGATCCAATGATGTAGTCAAAATTTGCTTACGAAGTCGTTATTCATAGATATAGGCCAATTTTGAAGGCCAAAATGAAAAACTTGGTACAATTTATATTGAAAGCCTTGATACTTGAGTCAATCATGCTTCTATCCTACTTTAGTGATTCCAAAGCTAATGGAACCATCATGATTCTGTTTCGAGGCCATTTACTTATACTTTAGTCCAAAATAAACTTTTCAAGCTATAAAGGCCTTCAACACGAAAAATTGTACATCTCCCAAATGAAAGACTAAGTGATCGAACTATTAGTGTCAGCAAGTCATAAATAACTTGAGATCGCTACAAAAAAGCTATAATGCCGAAAAGACTAAAGACCGAAGGAAATGACCAAGAGGATCATTACAGATTCTCTAGAAAAATTGATACCAAAAGTGATAATCAAATTTTTCTAGCCTACTCCTTATGGAATAAGACCTGTGAAGTGGGAAGAATCAAATGTGTTGAAGAAAGTGCACATATTATATTTAACAGGGACAATCCTTTGAACTAGAAAGAAATGTGGGTTGATGAGATTGGCATGATCAATCATAATAAAGATGATGAATATGACTCTGGCACTGCTGGAACTAGTTCCCACATGAGCAATGCTGCAGTCTTAGAACTAGTTGCTGGTAGCAAGAACACTCTAGAGATGTGCTGCAAAATGGTCAAATAGAACCTGATC
Organism: Solanum sejunctum; assembly: GCA_025642045.1. NCBI lineage: Eukaryota > Viridiplantae > Streptophyta > Magnoliopsida > Solanales > Solanaceae > Solanum > Solanum sejunctum. Next base: position 15,508,297 of record JAOTQJ010000011.1, on the reverse strand, counting down.
CTTCCTCGAATGGCTCACTCTATACAATAGTACTACCTGATAGCATTCATTCTCTATTGTTATTAGGAAAGACATTTAGATAAGAAACTAGAAACTCAAAACTTCATATCAAGTACAAAATATACTCAAGCCTTTAGATTCTGACATTCATACTAGGTCTAAGTTAAGGAATATATGCTTCTTATCAACCTACATTTCCTTGGTTGAACCTAAGAACATCAAATAAACACTGTAAGGTGTTGATTGTATAATCATTATGCAAGAAGAAATGAATCAGTTCGACCAAAGCAAAATATAGAATTTGGTCCCTAGACCTCCGGAATGCACTATCATAAAGACAAAATAGGTGTTCAGAAAAAACTTGATAATAATGGAGTTATCACAAAAAAAAAAAATAAAGCCAGTTTTGTAGTTCAAGGCTATAATCAAGAAAAAGGGATCAATTATGACGAAATCTTTGCACCAGTAGTTTGAATTAGAGCCATCAGGATGCAGGTTACATTTGCAGCGCACATGGAATTCAAGCACTAGTAGATGGATATGAAAAGTGACTTCATAAATTGGTATCTACAAAAAAAGGTATATACGAGACAACTACTAGGCTTCGAAAGTCATGATCATCCTAATTATGTGTACAAATTTGGCAAGGCCCTATATAGCTTAAAGTAGGCACCATGTGCACCATATGACAGTTTGTCTATTTTTATACTCGCACGGGGTTACTCAAGAGAAAAATTAACATACTCTTCCTTCAAAAGTGGGAATCAACTATTGATTGGTCAGGTATATGTTGATGCATAGGAGTTGACTTTGGTCAACTCAGGAGTATTTGATTTGGAATTCTAATGATCGATGAACTCAACATTTTTCTTAGGCTTCAAATCAAGCAATCTCTAGGAGGTATTTTCATTCATCAGCAGAAATACATTCAGAAACTACTGAAGAAGTTTGACATTGTTAAGACTCAAGACTACTCCTTAATCATAATATAGTACTCAAAATTTTGAAGGACCCCTAGTGAACATAACATAAGCATACTAAATTTGGGAAATAACATAAGCGAAAGTAAGACATAGAGAAGTCTAATAATCTAAATTTGAAAATGATAACACATATCTTATTAATTAAGAGAATATATATATACAAACAAAGTAGTGTGTCAAAAACTCTTAGGTTTATATAAATCCACAGCATGTCCCGTGTTTGATTACAATTTACAAACGATGAGTCAGAGATCATGAAATAGATTTAACATTTTCTTATTTGTAACAAAATGTAGCTAATTATATCTAGATGATATTTTCTTCTTTAAGCAAGGTTAAATGGCTATAATCCGCATGTGTTTCTTTACGTTTGTAACTTTGTTCTTATTCTTATTGTTATTCATTTTCTGCAAGATGTAACTTCAATCTAATGAGCACTCCAATTTAATAAGTTTGTTTGGTGTTACTTATCTCTTATCTTAGCTGGAAAGTGTTGAATTTTTGCTTCAAGCTTTCAAATATACTAAATAGCAAATTAAAGACAACGAACATGCTATATGTATAAGTTTACATAATAAATAGCTTACTCTAGACTTCTATAAATTTAATTTCTTATATAGTCATTAGATTAATAGTTATTAATTTATAAAGTAATTATTTTTTCTATTTTATTTTTTTTCCAAAACTAAAAAAAAATGACTCTCTAAGATAATAACTATCAATTGAGTCACCATCTCAAAAATTAAACTAAAAAAATTAATCCAATTAACAGGTCGTGTGGTGAAAGAGGCAAGGGAAAATTTTGATCTATTTTTGATTCAAGCACAAATTTCCAAGTGTATTGTACATGTATGTAAAGTCATACAGTATCTGATCTTGTAAATAATATTAATATTATGAAAATAAAATTTTAAGTAAGGAAAGTACAAGTTTGCGTCAGTAATCAACATATATCGCGATATAGTCATGCTTGATGACTTTGGATAGCAAAGTTGGAAGACGTTGAATAGTATTCGTATTTGGCTCATGTTGCTTATGTTATTACTAGAAGGGCATGATCCGTGTTCAAATAACAGGTTCTTAATTAATATAGAAATGATGATAATGATCAGTATGAGCCGAATAATAGATTCTTAATTAATAAAAATAATGATAATGCATACAATAGATATCTGTAAAGAATTTGCTTGGGTGAAAATAGTGTAAAATTATAAGCCACCCTCACTCACGACATGAGCAAAGTTCTAAGTGTTGTCTAGAGAATAATTCAAGTAAAATCTGTCAAAAAAGAGATTAAGTTAATTTATAAATACTTTCAAAATAAATGCAGAATATGACATTGTAACACAATTATTCTTTCTTAGGGTCATAATAATCAAGAAACAAAGTTGAGATCAATCAATGTGTCACTGCACCTACATAACTCTCATCATCCAAATATCAAAGTGGTATTATCTTAGTCTAATAAGTAAGTCAAGCTGCACCTACAACACTGAATTTAGAGCACAATATGCTGAAATTCCAAGCAACATTGCATCACTTTAGACAAACTCAAATTTATATTCACAAATTATTTATTATTCTCATCTTATTCCTACTCATCAGAATTATCTTTAATTTATTAAATGATTCCACAAAACTTTTTAATCTTTTTGAGTTTTAAAAAAATTACAGTAATTTCACTTATATGAGTTGGACTCAAAAGGATGGTTGCAGTATATATCTTGTCCACCAATAGAGGCAAAATTTTGATTTTCAGAAGAGAAATTGAAATTAAAAATTTAGAAATTAAAATTTTAAAAATATGTTTAATTCACTTTATTATAGACTCTGCCACAAATTGAAATTAAATGATTCCACAAAACTTTTTAATCTTTTTGAGTTTTAAAAAAATTACAGTAATTTCACTTATATGAGTTGGACTCAAAAGGATGGTTGCAGTATATATCTTGTCCACCAATAGAGGCAAAATTTTGATTTTCAGAAGAGAAATTGAAATTAAAAATTTAGAAATTAAAATTTTAAAAATATGTTTGATTCACTTTATTATAGACTCTGCCACAAATGAAGAACAAACAGATAAAGATACATCTATTATACAAATGTTAGAGCATATGAGCACCAACCAACATCAGATGCAGGTAATGTAGTCAATATTATACTTCGGCCAACTTTGAATAAAATTATGTTGCACCCCTATCTAACATGTCGCTCCTAATTTATTTTTAATTTTTTAATTTTTTTTTAAAGATATGTACACATACTTTTAGAAAAAAAAAATTCTGCTTGCATATCAAATATAACAGAAATAACTTTTTTTTAAAGCCTTGTGAAAAGTAAAAATAATTTTCTAAAAATGAGGAAAAAAAATGAAAGCTGAGGCTTAAGTGAGTATATATAGTAGAATTATTTTTTCTAAAAGAACTACAATAATATCTAATTTATTATTTTATGTGGGGGGGGAGGGGGGAGGCAGCGGAATGGTGAGTGAAATTGATAGAGTAGGATAAGAAAAACATTTATATTTTATTTTATAATATTTTTTTAAATAAAAATACTTTATAGTGTTTAACTTTAACTAATATTATGATTTATTTTTTAATCAAGGAAGAGTATGATATGGCATTTTTCTTTTAAATAAAAGATAAATATAGTACACACTCAGGGGAGGATTTAGAAAGAGCCCAAGAGTGTCACGTGACACAGCTTCATCGCAAAAATTTATTAAATATACATATAGGAATACATTAAAAATAAATTATTAAAGGTTAAAAGAATTAAAAGGACACGCTTTTCAGCAAACTGCTTCTAGCTCTTGTGGTTAAGACACCTTGTAAGGCACCAAACGTCTTGAGTTCAATCAATACCCCATGGTTGTTTTTTCCTTTCTTCTTTTCCCTTCTTAAAATGTGCAGTTTTTCCTCCTTTTTCGTCCTTAAATCACATTTCTTTCTTTTTTATTCTTTTCTATTAAAGTTTAGTTTTAAAATATGCATTTTTTTCTTTTCTTTTTTCTCTCAAAGTTTAGTCTTAAATAATCTACAGATCACACGAATTCATTCAAAATCAATCTATTGACCTTCATTTTAGAAATAAAACTGAAATAAAACTTCAAATCTTTATGTATGTGTGACTTGTGATTTCTTTTAAAAAAAAAATTCTTGTCCATCAATTATCCTCATTCAGCATCTCAAATCTCTATATCGTATTAGTGTTTTTGTTTCATTTTGTTTTAAATTTATATGCCTGAAATTTTTATTTTTATTTATTCATAATAATAATTTTATTCTTTTCTATTTCTTTATTACGGTGAAATAATTTAGGATTCATTCAATTGATAATTAAATTTACTGATATTTTATTTTTCTATTTTTGGATTTGCACATGACGAATTGACACCGATCGTTTATTATATTATCTACAATCCTCTTTTATTTGATCCTAAATTACTAATTATGTAGATTATAGTATCGTAGTTTAAATTTAATGGAGTGATATTATTCTAAAAAAGATTCCTTACAATGAAATTGGTTAAGTCTAACTTACGAAATTGAATAGATAATGAAATTTTGAGTGGTTGTTTGGTGCCTTATATAGAAAAGGACGTATTTAGTAATGTTTCTACGGGAATATGCATACCTTTCAAAACATAAAGTCTCATCGAGTTTATAAGATATTATTATAGTGTTCTGCTCATTTTTTTATTCCTTGACAAGGGTTATCCAACAAAATTAGTCATCTAAATCAGTTTTTAATAAAAGACCTATAATTTTTTTCATGTATTTACAAAATATTTGTTAGACCCCGTATTTCTTAAATTAAGTATAATTATCCAATTGGGAATATTGTTGTTAATGTTGTGTAAGTTGAACTCGGGTAATTTTTTTCGATGTATGATTGGGGTATCAAGTGAATTTGGCATAAATAATTAAGTTTGAGTCGAAAGTCCTTGATCGAATTAAAAATAGAAAAGTTTGGGGCCTAATTGAACTATAGATTAAATTGGAGCCCTTATGATGCAATTTTGAAAACTTTACCTTCTATATATACCCCTCTTATATTCTTCTACTTAGCCATTTTGAAGAGAAGAAGAAGAGAGGAGAAG
>JAOTQJ010000011.1:15460052-15485551 GCA_025642045.1 Solanum sejunctum | reverse complement strand
AGAAAATAAGATTTTTTAAAAAAATTTACGTTTTTGGTGAGGGGGGGGGGGGGTACGGAGAGAGAAAGTGGTGGGCGGGGTAAGAAAAATATTTATATTTTTATTTATAAATTTTTTCAAATAATAATATTTTAATATTTAATTTTAACTAATACTATAATTTTTTTATTTTTTACCAAGGTGGAATATTTTATCCATGTAAAGTATGATGTGATATTTTTAAAAAATAAAAGAGAGAGTGTAACGCACCATGGTGAGAGCGGAATAAAAGATAAAGATGTGTTTCTCAAACTACTAAATGACAATTTCAGTGTGTTTCTCAAACTTTCAATACTTTATGTGTGAAACTTAAAAAAATAATATAATTTAGGTGTATTTTGTATACTTATCTCTTTATGAAATAAATTCAAAATTGTAATGAAGATTTGTGGGTTTGTGTTTGTGAACTTCTAGTGTGAAATTCAAATCAAATAGGTATGAATTTCACCCACTTGACATAATTTTGATGTTCAATTTAGAGCAAATATGGAGAAAACAATGTTCAAAATTTTTACAATATGCAAAAGTATTCTTTTATTTTTATTTTTTAACACTTAATTTCTTGTGTCATTAAAAATGACATCGAATTTCATGTGTAAATGGATGCACCACATTCGCACACATAGGAGGAGAAAGGTGTTTAAAATATTGTGTTTCAATGAATTTAAAGGTGCAGTCGGTAAAATTATAAGTATAAGGATCTACGTTACAAACAGAGCCAAGTATAAGGTTCTCACATTATTTTGCGTTATATATGTCATGTGAAAAGTCAAAATTAAAGTTTTGCTAAAAAAGTGGATAAGAGTTCTCTCCGCTTCTCCTTTCTCCATTTTTCCAAGATTCTATCTCGATGAATAACACATAGTATAAGTTAGATTTAGTGCCTAACATTTAATCAAACTATGTTAGGATATATTTGGTTAATTAAATCTAACTTATTCCATATGTCAGGCATCAAAGTAGGAACTCAAAAAAAGTGGAGAGGAGCCTCCTCCAAAAAAAAAAGGTCATTCTTTTTTAAATAGAGAGTATATATATTAATATATTATGACTCTTTACTTTTACTTTTTCAAAATCTCATGTTTAAGACTACAAGATAAATGACGTTTTGATACCTTTCACTTATTTTTGGTTTAAGACCAATATAACATTTTGAAATCTATCAAATCAAAACTAGACAAACAAATTAAAATAAAGAAAGTTCTACTTAGTGGCCATTCAGAACTAAGGATGTATTTCGTTTGAAGAAAATAGTTTTCAAAAAGTATTTTTTAAATCTTTTCATGTTTGCTCAATTAAAATTTTTGAAATGATTTCCATAGTGAAACTAGAGAAAATATATTTTACAGAGATGACATTTTATAGTAATTATCTTTTCCACATCCTTCAACTATCGTACCCTTAATCCCCACCTCTACCCCCACATATAGCCCTCATTCCTGCCACTCTAGCATAATAATGTGAATGAGTCTAATCTCTTCCATCAGAGGGATGAATTGTTGACATATATGAAATAGGATATCCTTTTATTATGGGGTCTTATGCCTAAAGCTCAAGAAATCCATTATTCATAGTTTCAGAAGTCATACAATCGAAACCGAGCAAAGAAATCACATCTGAGCTAATTATAACTAAGTCATCCACTTATATTATACCAAGCAAGGCCTTTTTGTAGTTTAGTCGCTAGTGTCCCTTACCCTTACCTCCACCTCTGTTATGTTTATCCATATTATATATAAATATGTATTTTTAAAATAATATTACTATAACGACTCTTTAGGTTATTTTCTCCCTTTTTATGACCTTTTTAGTCTTTAGAGCTTTTTTTAGCGATCTCAAGTTATTTATTACTTTCTGGCACTAATAGTTTAGTTGCCTAGTCATTCGATTGGTCTTTTTTTTCTGTTTTTGTGTTTTGGAGCGCTTGAAGTTTGAAAGGTTGACTTCGATCAAAACTCTACAAAAATAGATTTAGAATGGAATTATGATAATTCCATTAGTTCCTGAATGGTCATTTTAGGCTAGGAGCATGATCGACTATGTTCTCAAGGCTATGGTGTGAGTCTGTACCATTAGGCATTTTAGCTTTAAGATTTTACCTAAGTTTGACTTTGGTCAACATCCTAGAAAATCATGCTCAGATGAGAAATTTGTTAGTGCAGTTAATTAGCTCCAGAATGTCGACTTTAATCTAGAATGATCTTTCGTGCATGTCTCAAGGCTTCTAGTTTTTTTTTAAAGTTCTCTTGTAGATTATGTCCTAAAATGGTACTTGCGTATAGGACGCATTTTTGTCACGATGAACTCCATTGAAAACTATAAGAGTGTCATTGAGTTTAGAATGCCAAATTCGGTGAAGTAGCATAATTCATTTGCATGCATAAGGTTCTAAATGAATTCCGAGAACTCCATCATTGATTTTCTTTCAACTTGGACAAACAAGTGATGCAACTCAGTTGTTGCAGATCAAATAACCTTCGCATTTACAAGCCCTATGGGCTACATTCATGAAGTCCGATCGTATTAACCTCTACGATCGCATGGCCTAGGGCTGCAATTGTAAGGTTTTATTTGTTCTTCATAGTAACAAAAAGCCCATTCGCAATCATGAAGACTTCTTCTTGGGAGACACGCGAATGAGAGACTCAGGCCCACGCCTGCCAAAAATAATTTTGCTGATATTTTAAATAAGATCAGTCTCGTACCAACCCGACCTTTATTTCCTCTTTTGACAATTTTAGGAGTTGTAGAGCTCTATTTTTGGTGATTTCAAGTCTTGAAGGTTCGATTTGATCGTGGGTATGTGTTGGAGTAATTAAGGAAGTGTGGGAATCGTCATGTCAAGGTAATATTCACACCAAAGGGGCTTCAATTTCCAACCCTCTTTTTAGCTTTAGTGGAGTCTTTCGTTATTTGAACCATCTCCTTCATTTTCGAATGTCAAATTATGTCCTATATTGGGATGTAAAAGCTAAATAAGTAATTTGACACCTTTTTATGGAGTCAATTTTGAAATTTTCGTCTCAGATCAGATAATTCTGTTTTAGACTCAATTTTGAATCCAACTTCAATTAATGCATTTTTATGTCAAAACATCAGTATTGTCATGATGATTAATATTTTGGTTGCATGGTGGCTATGGGAGGTGATTCAAGCATAGATAGCTCCCGTGTGGTGGAATCAAAGCACGCGAGATTGGTTTTAAGATAGGTAGCAATCTTTTTTCTTGGCTAACCCCTATTTGTTAATCTTTAGCATATATTTCATGTGGATTTGGATGGTATATGCCTTGTATTTCTTTTTCTTCCATTCGTCCTATTTTTATAATTTTCTATTTGTGTCTTAGATTAGTGTAGTCCTTTGAAGATCTTAATTTAGGCTTGGGTCCTTGATTTGAAGTAATTTAGGAAGAGTATCTTTTAAAGAGTTATGTAAGTGACCTTAGAGTAGGTTTGTGTATTAGATGATTGTTATAAGTTTATTTCCCTCATAACTAGGTATGGTTTCCAATTGGACATGTTTTAAGATAAGTGTACATTGAGCTAGTCCCTATGGCTTGAGTGGCTCTTTATAGCTATAGATTTGCTTTAGTTGTATTCATATATAGTCTGGGGCTTATGATTTAGGGATAAGGCGCTGATTCTAGGGATATTTTTCTCCCTATCTTGAGTCATTTTTTATCCTTTAGTTGTGTCTTTGGCTGTATACTGGTGATATTTTTATTAAAAAATGGTTATTCTATATTGTTGGGCCTGAGGCCTTGTTCAAAGAGTAGTTGGACTCCAGGTTAGTTCTCTCAGCTTTCGTAATGTAGAAGTAGTGGTTTGATTTTTTTATTCTTGTGTGCTTTATTTGATACTTATCATGATGACATATTGTCATGCATTGCATGCATTGATTTTTCATTCATACTTATTTGTGGTACGATCTTGATTCGTGCATTGACTCATTATTATCATGCATGAAGAGGAAAATTTTCAAATTATTGATATAAATTTGGTTTAAAAATAATTTTTTAATGAGAGTTATACCACCTAATTACTAGGTTTTTTTATACTTACAAGGCATAGAGGACGTGTTTCTTTTTACTTGAGGCTATGAAGGCATTTGAGATGACTTTAGTTTTGTGATTTGACTAGACAACACCTCGACATCCTTTTTACATTGTTGCGGTTACTATATTCCTCTAGTATAATGGATAAAGATAATTGTAAGTCTTGAACTTATGTAATGTATGCGGGCTACTTGTGTCCTTGTGAACTCCCTTTCCATGAGTACCATTATACTAAATGAGGGTAGTCCTACCTTGCTAGCTAGATCGGGGTAGGTCTATACACTTGTCGATACACTTTATAGAGAGGTTTTCATGCATTTATTGCATTCACATGCAAGCAATATGCTGATTGTTCTGTATGGGATGATAGTTGGGTTATGTCTGTGCTTATACTAGCCGATAGTATGAAACATTGATTAGTTATTGTTTGATTATATTTGTATTTAACTATGTTGTATGAAAAGTTATTGACTTGAATAACTTGTGAGACTTAGTTTTGATTTAATGTAATAGTCCCTATGAGGTTAAGTTGGCTTGTTCCTCATGTTATTAGGTTATTATATGTTTTTGGTGATTACTGTCGCTTGTACCTTGCTAAATAGACTCTATAGCTTGCCCTTCTTGCTAGCGAGTGGTAGACTTGCTTTTCCAAGGTGTGCTTCTTGTCTTGTTTTCTACGCTTCGTGCCGATTCTTAATTTTTCACTATCTATAATATCATGATTCTATCTATTATGTAGTATCTATGTTGTACTTACTTTGTTCATATGTTATTTATACTTTCTTTATCTGTGGAGCTCAGTCGGCTTATGCCTACTGAGTACCATTAGATTGGTACTTATATTACACTTCTGCACCCTACATATTATAGTGCGAGTCCTCGCAGTTGATTGACCCGCATGCAGAGCTGCTATGGATTTCAGAGATTGGGGCGAGCTCTTGCCGTTCGGAATAACTGACTTTCATCTACTTTTGTTTAGACTAGTCTTTATGTTGTATTCAGAGATAACCTTAATTGATCTTGTATTTGTAAAAGCCTTGTACTTTTGTTTTGTGTATTAGACGTTAGATTACTAACTGATGTCAGGTCTTAGGGAGGGTTCTTATATATTATTTCTTTGTTTTTTTCTCTGTCTTCTCCTTATTGACAACCTTTTGCCTCATATGGTTGTCTTCCGCATGATAGCTCGCGATCTGTGATTTCAAATTGTGGGTGGTAAAACTAAGCTTATACTCCTTTAAATCAAACTATTTATATTCATATACCTTTTTACATTTTGTACCCTCATACTATTATAATTTCTCCCCCCTAATATTAAAATTCGTGCGCTTACACCATGCTAACGTCAGCAGCTGCGTGTATGATATACCAATAGGGTATACATGTACCAACAGGATATCACAAATGATTAAGCTCAATCCTATATGATACCTTGGTATAAATATACCGACATAGTATATAACGAATATATTTTTTACTAATTTAGAGTTTAATAATTTTTTTACTTATTTCTTTAAAATAAAATTTATCTACCAATTGGGTATCAATCTCGGATGGAGCCAAAGATTGACTATTTTTTGGCCTTGGAGTATGATGGAATAAAGAAAAATGGCTCTTTAAACTATCTGCGCTTTTTTCATTTGTGAAGTTGCAGTTAGTCAATGCAACTTTCGACGCTCCTCATGGGTCATCTGGAAACAGCCGCTATATGTTTTTAAACATAGGGGTTAGGCTGCGTACATACGACCCCCCTCACCCCGCAATGAGCGGGAGCCTTTCGAGGCACTGGGGTATGTTGTTATTGTTGTTGTTGTTATTGTTGTTGGGTATCAATATACCACCAGAGTATCACAAAGGAGTAAACTTATCTATATGATACCACTATGGTATATATATAAATACCGCCAACATATATTTCATAGTATTTATGTTGATCTCAACATGATGTCAGCATGCGAAATAAAAAACAGTAAGTGGGTAGAAAGGTAAATAGTTGGGTAATGGGCCCATTACGGGTAAATAATTCATATCTAAACTATTTGAAGTGTGAGTTTCATACCTAAACTATCACTTATTAGTTTGAGAAACACACTTCTATCTTTTATTTCACTCTCACCATGATGTGTGTACATTCTCTCTTTTATTTTTAAAAAACGTTCACATCACACTCTACGTGAACAAAATAATCCACATTGGCAAAAAATAAATAAATAATTGTATTAGTTAAAATTAAATATTAAAGTATTATTTCTTCAAAAAATTACCCCACTCCACGACCTGCTCTCACTATACCCCTCCCCCACCCCCCAAAAAAACAAAAGTTGTAAATTTTTTAAAAAAATTCTTACTTTTATCTCCCTCTTAAAATTATAATCTAGATATTATTTTAATATTTTTAGAAAAAATAATTCTATGCTATCCACTTAATCTTCCTCTTTAGTTTTTTTTAGAAAATTATTTTTATTTATCACAAAAAATTTTTAAATAAATCTTTTTATTTCTATTATATTTGATAAACAAGTAGAAATATTTTTTTCTAAAAATATTGGTACATATTTATAAAAAACAATTTAAAAAAAAAAGATAAAAAATAAATTAGGAGTGAAGGACTACATGTAGGTGGGATAGAATTTTATTTATTTAAAAAAGTTAATTTTTTTTAGGTAGAAGTGGAGTAGGGGCTAAAGTTTGAAATTTTTAAAAATAGTTTTCAAAAGAGATTCAAAAAAAAAGGCGAGGATTGTTGGGGATGGGTGGGGGTACGCGGAGTGTGGGTAGTGGAGTAGGTGAGAAAAATATTTTAAATTTTTTTTTTAAAATGATATTTTTCGGAAGAAATAACTATACATTAATCTTTTACTTTTAACTAATATTAATATTTTATTTTAATTTTTGTTTATGTGACATGTCATATTCACGTACACCACACCACTGAGATGTGTTTCTCAAACTAAACTAATAAGTGATAGTTTAGGTATGAAACTAATACTCTCAATAATTTAGGTATGAAACCAAGATAGTTTAGATGTGTTTTTCATATACTTATCCTTTTGTTTTTTTACCATAATATTTTCAAATATTTTCACTTGTCAATGATTGTGATTTATAATAATATTTACATAATCTACACATATATATAAATTTTATTTCAAAAAATTTGAAGATTGCATGCTCAAATTCTAGATTCAACAATTCAAACTATTGTCACATAAATAGTTACCGAAGAGTTCTTTTTAAGGCAGGAAGGACAAGATGGCGTTGTGTTTCGGTACACCATAATTTGGATGTAATGAAGAGTTGTTGACAGGTCTTAACGAGTCCCCGTTGTAACGCTTCTTCCACTGCTCGGCCAAGTGCTTCCTCGGAACCATAGGCCGCGGCCGTGTCAAAGTGACGATAACCAATTTCAATGGCGTCTAAGAGAGTCGATACTAATTGATCATGTGGTGGTAAGGCAGGTGCTGTTCCCATTCCTATAAGAGGCATTTCATGACCAGAATTCAGCGTTACTCTTGGCACTAAGGACATTTGCTTCATATCCATAATGACTGTGGTTATGAAGGTGTATATAATCTCAACAATATTAATTGTTCTACCTGCTGCTACCTAATTCTGGGTTTTTATAAATGACTCGCCACTCACTCCCAGAGCGTCTTTATCAACTGTTGGAAGTTGTCTTTTCTAGCATAGTAAGAGTGGCTAGGATTGGAGAAAGGAGGCAGGCCACGTACAATACAGTGGTGGCCATCAAAAATGGCAAGTAAATCAATTGACGAAAATGTCCTCAATTAGTATGAATTTTTATACCAAAAATCAAATTTATCGATAAATCAAACTTATTGATAACTTAAAAAAAAAGTTATTGATGTGTTATCATCGGATTATTTAAAGAAAGAAAAAAGATGGAAGAGATCAAGATGTCTATTTATGATAACTTATTAAATTAATTAAGGGTATTTTTTATTGCCTTATTTACATCTTATTTTATGTTGGCGTGGCCTTATCGTTATGTGACATTCATGTTTGCTTCCACTCAACTTCGTCAGATATTTTTTAACCTTTATCTGATACATATCTTTCCACAATTCTTCATCTTCGATCTTTCTCAAGATATGCCACAATAATTCAATCCTCAGCTTAACATAGTTTACTTTTGCATCTGCATTGATGCATTCTCATCTTAAATAGATTTTAATATTTGAAATAGAAGTCAACAATGTGTATTGTACTCGCCTAATATATACTAGTTTTTTCTTAATTTCTGTGATATAAATAAAATTTGGAGAGTCGGTAATTTTAATATATTTTTTAAAAAAAATTAATTAATTGAATTTATAATATTTTTAAATTATTTTTAAATAATACACGTTACTCCTAAGTTTCAATTTTATTGCACATATAAAATTTTAAAAGTCAATCAAAATTTATATTTATTTTTTAAAATATTTCAAATTATTCACAGCTGAAGCAGTTGGAAAAATGATTTTTAGGGGTAATATCGTAATATCAAGCAGTTGAAGCAGACATATAAATCTGCAGTTGCTTTTAAAAAAATAATTTATTATGGGTAATATTATAATTTCATAGTTGAAATAGATGAAGAAATAATTAGATAATAATTAATAGAAATAACATAGCAAAATTAAGTGGATAATTTAATAATCACCATAAAAGTTAAGCAGACACATTATTGTAATTTCATAATTGAAGGAGATAAAAAAAATAATTAAATAATAATTAATATAAATGACATAGTAAAATTAATTAGATACTTTAATAGCCACCATAAAATTAAGCAGACATGTTATTGTTGTTTCATAGTTGAAGTAAATGAAGAAATAATTAAATAATAATTAATAGACGTGATACAGTAAATTTAAATAGATACTTTAATAATCACCGTAAAATTAAGTAGACATATTATAATCATCTGCTTGCTTCAAACAGTTAAAACAGACATGATAATCCTAAGCTACTCAAATTAATCGTCTATTATATGAGAGAAAATATGATTGTAAGTCAAAAATTAATAAGAAAACTTTCATAAAAGGTGCATTTCGATGCAAGAGAAATTGCAGAGGAACAATACTAGATATTGAGAGGTTCTTTAATGGATTCAACTTTGTAATTTTAGATTGTATTTGTAGGTGTTTAATCGTACTCTTAAAAAATAAATTAAATATCATTATTTGCAATAAATACGATAGAAAATAAATATTTACGTTACATTTTATAGTAAATTCTTTTTTTATTTTTATAAAATTAAACAATATCTTATTTAAGTTATCACAACTAATATTAAAAGATATATAATCTAATATTTATTTTAATATATGTCAAACACAAATTGTCACGATTCAAAAATCATGGATCATTATGACACATTTTTTATTACCTTATCTTGAAAAGTAAACCTTATCTTGGAGTAGAGAGCAGACCTTGAGGATGAATTTTGAGTCTAAGTGTTGAAGTGTAATTGAAAGACCTTAGATAGGTTAGGATAACATAAGAAGGGTAATTTAGTCTAAAAATTGTCCAAAAAAGAATTTAGAAATTAGAAAAAGAACTCAAATGCCATTGCAAAATCAAAATTTAAACTGGACAGAACCCAGCACGAAGGCTTCACCACAAGGCGAGCACCATGACCCATGGTGGGTGCCTTGGCTAAAATGGTGAGGCAGCCTAGGAGGGTTCCCTCCACAAGACTCCTCACGAGCCATAGTGGGTTCTGTGGTGGGTCACCTCACCAAGGCATTCACCAAAACAACCTACACAACCAAGGGGTGCCACCATGAGGGCCCTTTACAAGTCGTAGTGAGCAACACGAGCAGTGAAGGGTCTCTTGGTGGGACACTTTTACCAATTTCTGAAAGTGTTTATTCTAGGACTTATGCTCATACTACATTTCAAGGTAAACCTAGAATCCTCATCAAATCAAGCACCAATAAGATGATGTCATATGTTCAAATGATATTCAATTCCACTCAAATTCAAGAAACAATCAAAAGCCACCAAAGTCTAAGATGACATATTTCGATCAATTACAAGCAATCTAATCACATAGCACCTATAATAAGATTTGCGACCTAAACCCCATAACTATAAACACGGAGTTACATAACTTTGAGAACATTCAACAAGTATTAGAGAAACATCAACATCAACTATGCAGTCCTTATCAGGAGTAGTCAATTGAGCTCTTATGTAAAGGGAGGGTCTCCATAGTTTTATGCTTTCCTAGAAAAATGTATTGAGAGGAATCCTCTCATAGTTTCTCTTGGTTTGCTTCTTCTAGAATATGGTAATGTGTAGTTGTCCCTAGTAGGATAATAAACCTAAGAACCAGCTTAGGGCCGGAGGTATGGTATATGCCCTCCTCCTTGTACATTTTTTGTTTGGTTATATAACAAGGCTTGGCGGTGTGTGGCTCAACCCCTGACCGGCCAAAAGAGTGGAAATCCTTTGACATAGGTCTGTTCCCTTTAAAAAAAAAATAAAGCTCTTCACAGAGATCTTTTCAAAGCGATGAAGTATTACTCAATATTTTTAGCAGTTAAAATATATTTCTAGAAGGTTGAAATTATCCAGCAATTCGAGAAATAACCTATTAAAGATCCTCAATTGTGATAAAGTTCAGAGAGAAGAATCAACAAAGCAACATAATTGCACTCATCCAATTCATCAATAAAAAATATTTTTCAGCTTTATTTTTTGTCACAATTCTTTCCATCAATCTCGGATGGAGCCAAAGATTCACTATTTTTTGGTTTTGGGGTATGATGGAATAAAGCAAAATGGCTTTTTAAACTGTCTGCGCTTCTTTCAATTGTGAAGTAGCAGTTAGTGAATGCAACTTTCGACGCTCATCATGGGTCATCTGGAAACAGTCGCGCTATGTTTTTAAACATAGGGGTCAGGATGTGTACATCCGACCCCCCCCCTTACCCTGCAATGGGCGGGAACCTTTGAGGCATTGGGGTAATGTTGTTATTTATTTTTTCTCACAATTAATTTTCAACATTTCAAAAATTTGTTACAAAAAGTAGTCTCATTAGAAAACACATTTTTATCCTTGTAACATGACAAAATTTACCATCACAATCACATTTTCGAATATCCCCCATCTTTAATTTGGGCATCACTTTATTTGGTAGGTGAACATGTTATATCAAAATTATAATGGTGAAATTATAATAAAAGGAATAAATAATGATGGAATTATTTAAAATCATTTGATTCACAAAGTAGTCATGCGAGGATTTATCATGTAATGATATTATGAAAATTATTATATAGATATTAATAATACATAGATTATTATTTTTGGAATATTTGGTATAGTACAAATTAGTACACAATATACATTTTAAAGTATTTTCATATTTCTAAAATAAAATAGAAAATATTTACTTATTCTTTGACTATTTTTAATTTAAATAATCTGATGTCAGGTATAAATAAAGACCATGCAGCATAACAGAGAATGGGCATAATTTAGTTACTGTCATAATTGGGCCAAAAGCCCAAGGTGTTAATTAGGAAGCCCAGCAGTCAGTCTGGCTCTCAAATCCTTTCGAAGTATTTTGCCTGATGGAGATTTAGGAATTGCATCCACAAAAAATATCCTTTTTATTCTCTTGTAAAATATCACCTGAAATTTTTTAAAAAAGACAGTCAGCACAATAAAAATCAAACAACCTAATGAACATTGCTTTTTTTAAACGTTTTACACATATATAATTTACATTTTTGAAAATTTCTTATAGCAGTGAGCATCCAAAAACTTCACCTTCTGCTTTAGTCATGACTATATTTTCAAAGTTTGAAAAAGTTTATTTTAAAAATATGATTTTTTTTAGGAACAATCATGATAAGAACAAGTCTTAAACACAATAATATCATTTCTACTAGGGAAAAAATTCAAATATGCCATCAAACTTTCAGAAAAGGTTCATTTATGT
Organism: Solanum sejunctum; assembly: GCA_025642045.1. NCBI lineage: Eukaryota > Viridiplantae > Streptophyta > Magnoliopsida > Solanales > Solanaceae > Solanum > Solanum sejunctum. The sequence continues at coordinate 15,473,497 of JAOTQJ010000011.1, read as the reverse complement.
CATTCGTTAAAAGTTTAACTTATTTATATCATTTCTGTTTGAGAAAAGGTTTATCTATGCCATTAATATTTAACTTCATTTTGCAAAACTACTTTTAAATTAGAGTTTTGGATCAAATATATAGTCTTTTTAGTCATTCTTCAAAAATACCAAGAACACATGAACAACATCAAGAATTTCCAAATTTTTAACTTTTTCAAATATTCATGGAATCAACTCAAATTTCAAGAGTAGCATTCCTCCTAACTAGGTAGCAAACCTTAATATTTTTTGAGCTCGAATTCAACCTAACTCAACAAGACTCACTTGAAATTTTTCTTCAAAGTTCAAAACTTTAACCTTCTTTAATGGTAAAATATTCTTGTCAACTCTCAATAAATTGAAATTTTGAATGTAGACTCAAAAAATACTAAGGAATAAAGATATAGTGTAAAAAAACAATAATAAAAACACGAATCAAAGCAAATTTTGATTTCTCATTTTTTTTTAAAATATTTTTTCACCTACTGTTGTGAAACTTTGAAGAAAAATTTCAAGTAAGTCTTGTTGAGTTAGGTTAAATTCGAGGTAAAAAAATATTGAGTTTTGATATTTAATTTGGGGGAACACTACTCTTGAAATTGAAGTTGATAATTTGGGAGTTGTTGGCATTTTGAATAAGAATGACTAAAAAAACTACATTTGATTCAAAAATTTAATTTAAAAGTGGTTTTGCAAAACAAAGTTAAAGAAATAATGACATAGATAGTGTTTTCGAAAAGTTGAATGACATATATATTTGAGTTTTTTTCCCTTTCTATTACACAAGCATGTTCCCTATGTTCAAAAGAGGATGGTTGACTTTGGAATACTATTTTAAAATATCTATTAGGGAAGATGGATGTATCTGTTACTTAGACATGATAGTAGGTAACCTGGTTAGAGATAAAGTCCTTGATTTGGTCCTCCGTAAGGGTAGATCCATTGGATCTGACAACAAAAGCGACAGGAACTTCCCCCGCTTGCTCATCTTTCATTCTACAAAAGGACGGAAATGGCTTTACTTCATATAGATAGTGTAGAAAGGTATTGAAACTTACGGTACAACAGCAGCATCGGAAATGGTAGGAAGATTGAGGAGAAGTGCTTCAAGTTCAGCAGGTGCCACTTGAAATCCTTTATATTTTATCAATTCCTTTAATCGATCCACGATAAAAACCTCGTCCTCATCGTCCACGTAGCCTATATCACCACTGTGTAACCATCCTTCCTTATCTATTGTTCCTGCAGTTGCTTCAGGATCATTCAAATAACCTGCATGTATGTATAATTCATGTTATTATTGGAATGAAGAATTCTTGGTTCATGATTGATGAGAATTAATTACTTCTAAATGGGCTTAATAATAATTTCAAGAGTTTACTACATTGAGGCTACTTGTAAATCACTAGGTAGCCATACAACACTCATCCCAAGCAATGCCCAAACACTTCTATTTCTTTCTTTCTTGGTCAACAACCAAGCACATTTCCACATAGGATCTCTGGCGTTTATAAGGGTTTTGTCTTTTAACATGAATTACGAGAATCATGATAAATTAATATATGAAAAATCCTAACTTGATAATTTATTGTAACGACCTTTTAAATTATTTTGAGAAATGGAGCTTCTGTAGTTATAAAAAAGTCATCTCGTAAATTTTAAAAGAACTTTTAGATTAGTATTTGTATTATTTTTTTTAATATTATTAATCCTTTTTCTTTTTATTATCTGATATATATGTGTTAGTTTTATCATATTTACATATTGTCATGTGCTATTCTTTGTTCCCTTTCCCTACATTTCATTTTGTCATATCTAGTTCTTTCTGCTTATGGGTTTTGAGCTGAGGGTTTTAGGAAACAGCCCCTCTACTTTTATTAGGTAGCGGTAAGGTTTACGTACAATCTACCCTCCCCAGACCCCACTTGTGGGATTTCATTGGGTATGTTATTGTTGTTGTAATAGTAATTTAGCAAACCAATCTAATTGTTGGACTAAATTAATGATTTTGTAAGACCTTATACTACTTATCCCATATTTATTAAAATAAAGTTTATAGAATTTATCATTTTTAATACATAATAGATTTAGAAAAGAAAGAGAAAAAATAAAAGGAAAAAAGAGCAACTACCCAATAAAAAAAATAAAGAAAAATGTGTAAACCCACCCTCCCCCTTCCCAAAAAAAAAAGGGTTGAAGGGGGTTGGACGCCCTCAAAAAAGAAAGAAAAAGAAAAGGGAGGAGAGGCGCAGAAACCAAAATAGATATTGGAAGGAAAAAGAAAAAAAATTGAGAAAAAAAATTAGAATTTTCATCCCAAATTATTAAGATAATTATTCTTGTCCTTTCTACTAAATTTTTATGTGATTGTGCATTTTTAAGGTGAAAATGTGTATAATTTATGTTTTTAATTTAAGAAAATATAGTCCTAAAGACCTCAAAATAAAATCTTGATTTGGGAATCGAATAACGATTCACTTTAGCTGAAATTCAGTATATGAGTTTATTTTATTATGGATAAATATAATCTAAAAGAAAATTTCAAATTCAAATTTGAGGACTCGGGGTGACTTGTTGCTCTAATTTTTGAGTCAAAAATAAATATAGCAATATGGGTGTCATTGAATTCGTATTTCTATAGCTATGATATATTTGATAAATTGAAAAAGTTATGAGGCATTGAAGAAGGGAAAGACATTGGTAAATTAGCTTGGTAGGTTATTGTTTATTGTATATGTTAGAGACTCTTAATAATAATTGATAATCATTGAGTGATGTTGTAAAATTATTCTATACATTTGATTATTGTAGTTTGGATGATTGATATGTGTTATGATTGATTTGCAATTCCATGACCATGAAATTCATAATCTTGAACTTGCCTTATCAATATTTCACTTGCTATTGGAGTAATCACGTGATTTTATCAGTTCAATGTTGTTATGTGTACTAATACTGCACTTTCTCCCCCTTTTTTTTTTATTTAGTTTAGAACATCTTTGGGCGGTTGCTGACAGACCTCAGATGTCATAGATGGGTGATAGTTGATTTAAAAGTTTAGGGGTGAGCCAAAAATTATCGGGCTACCATGGATTCTTCCATTATCTTAATCCACTTATTTTCAGGCTCAGACTTTTGTTTATTGATTGTTTTAGTTTTTTGAGGTTCCATTCTCTTATGTTAGATTGGTAGTTAGAGTTTTGGTACAATGACTTTTAAATTTGAATAGAATTTTACATTGCTAAGTTTTATGTTTAAGTTTATGGGAACCCAACTTACTTTGCTTATTTAAACGGACTTTTTTAACTTTAAATGTTTGAAATGTGCTAGTTTAGTTACTTGGTTAACAGTATTGGTTCTCTCACTAGGGACTTAGTATGGGCGCCATATTAATTAAAATTATTTTATCAAATTTTTTAATCCATATTCATATGATGAAATACAATTTAATTTATTTTAGTGTAATTTTATTTTTAATTTACTTTTAGTTCAATTCAATCGATCCATTTGTTACTACTAGATGGAAGCACATCAATATATATTTCATATCTATTTGAGGACAATTATTTGAATTGGTTTAAGTCATATATGAACTATTAAAATTGTTCGCATATTTTACTTAGATAATTTAACTCAGACTTGTACCTATTAAACATTTTTATAAATATGTACCTATTAAATATTTTTTTATGACATAGCATCACAAGTGTAAATACACATAAAAAAAATGTGTGAAGCCAAGGAAATTCTCTTTACTATCAAATCAAATAATGTCATATCAATACTAAAAAAATCAAAAACAAAATCAGGTCAGCATCATCTTCTCAATTCGACTCTTTTTTTTTTCTTTTCAAATTCTTGAATTTCCTAGTTCCACTTCCCAATCCCATGCCACCTAAAATTTTCACCGGCAAACTCCTTTGCCAACATCCCCACCACATCAATTTTTCATATTCTCCTCTATTTTATCTTTCTAGCATCATTTCGTCACCACCAATGTTATTGTCATCATTATCTTCATCGAAAAAGCACTAACTAAACATATAATTAGTCAAAATAAAAAAAAAAGTGACTAACAAAAAAAGAAAATTTTATCAAATAAATAAAATTAAATTGGGTTTAAATACAATTCCGGCGAAACTTCATTTTTCCCGGCAAGACTAAATATAAATTTAAAATTATTTGTAAAAATTATTTAATGGGTATTGAATAAATGAGTGAGGTAGGTAGATGAGTGGGAAAAAAGATTTTTGAAAAGGGAGGAAAAATAATGGAGGGAAGATGATTATTGAAGTGTGAATGTGTGGTCGATGGGGGAAGGTTCCAGGAAAAAAGGAGGGTTGGTTTTTCCTTTTTCTTTATTTTTTTAAATGTAATTTTTCTTTTTAATTTATTTTTAAATTGTTATTATGGTTCAATGTCATATATCTTATTTTGATAAGTTGTTATGCACGTTATTTGTGAATGTATGACAAAACACTCTTTAATTTTAGTTGATTGTCAAAAAAATTAATAAAATATACTTTTTAATTAATAAAGATGTCCAATAAATATAAATTTGATTTGAAGTATCTAATACGAGAACAATCTTAATCATATCTAGTTATGGAGTACAACCAGGTAGGTACTACATATATTATTACGCACACTTTGTCCCTAATTTAGGATTGGAAGAAAGTTGTATTTTATGCACCGTCATCATATCTTAGTTTCACCTACTCTATGCGAGCTTTGCTGGAAATGTACTTTATCATATGTCAAATATAATATAATTTTGAAACGATTAGCTAAATCCACAACAATAGTATACATACTGTTAGTGCCATAACATATTAAAGATTGTCTCATTTAAGACTTCAAATAATTGACTATGTTAACTGTGATTTGAAAAATAAGATGTAACAGGTTACGATTAGTTAAGATTAATATACTACTATTGCATACGAAATCTTTTAATCAATCTATATAGCTAATATACAAATAATATAGCTATTGTAATCACATAAAGTGGGATCTAAGGAGGAATGCATAAAAATTTTATTTTTACTTTAGAGGTGAGGTAAAAAGACTTAACATAATGAAAGTATAAACGATAAACTGATACCAGTGTGATGAAATGGAACTAACCTTTCATAATTTGATCACCTCTTATGCAAATTTCTCCAGGTTTATTTCGAGGAAGAGAGATACCAGTGAGTGGATCTACTATTTTCATCTCCGCATTCCTTATAACAGTACCACATGACCCCGATTTTATCTCAAACGGTTCTTTTGCGAATCCCAAACACATTGTTATTGGTGCACCGGCCTCCGTCATACCGTAACCCTATCCAATTAAAAATTTAACTTATATACACTAATATTATTAATAAAATATTACCTTATACTAATTAATCAATGTTAAACTCAAACCCCTTAAAATAGGTGAAAGCATCATATGTCGATATTTGAGATTAGCTTTTGTTGATATAATTAACCTAGTTATTAATTAAATTGTATGAAAATGACATTTGTTCAATTCACTTTCTATAAGATAAACCTTATCTTGCTTGGATGGGAAAGAAAGAGGTTAACCATTTGGGAAAAAGACAGAAGGATAACTCTTTTTACCACCATTCAAGAATAGACGTTTACCTAACCAGGGACTCCTTCGAATCAGTGGCGGATTTAAAATTTGAATTTAATAGGTTCAAAATATAACAAGAATATAAATGTGCAAATAAATTAATCAAATACAATTTTTAAAAAAATAATTAAGAAAAATTAAAAAATAATGTCAAGAATTTATTTAAAAAGAGACATACCATTATAATAAACTTTGCTTAGTTCAAAAATATAGAAAATTTATGTTAGAAAATAATTTTGCTTGTACCTTTATATTATAAGCATGTAATGATGATGTTACCTGACCAATTTTAGCATTAGGAAATTTGTTTCGAACAGTATCTTCAAGCTTCTTTCCTAATGGTGCTGCCCCTGAAATGACTCTCCTTACTGATGAAAGGTCATAATTATCAACTACTGGACTCTTAGCAATGGCCAAAATAATAGGTGGTACAAAGGGTGCAATGGTCACTTTGTACTTTTGTATCAATTCCAACAATGTAACAACGTCAAATTTCTGCATAATCAAGATTGCTGCTCCAACTCTTAATCCACAAAGCAGAACAGAGTCCAGGGAATAAATATGAAACAGGGGTGAGATACAAAGTATCACATCTTCACTATGCATATACAAAGTTGGATTTTCACCATCAACTTGTTGTGCCACACTAGTAACTAGCCCTTTGTGTGTCAACATGACCCCCTTTGGTAGCCCCATGGTACCGGATGAGTACAGTAGTGCCACCATATCATCCGGATGAATTTCTACCTTAGGCAGATCAGAGGCAAATTTAGAATTTGAAATTAGGTCGTAAAAGTGTAAGCAGTCCTTGGGCGACGCGATGCAAATGACTTTCACATCATTCTCAAATGCATAGTCCTTCACTTTGTTGAAATTGCATTCTTGTATGATAATGACTTTGGCATTTGAGGCCTTGGCTTGTTTCACCACCTCTGCTTGTGTAAACAAAGGGTTTGCCATTGTGGAAATAGCTCCAAGATATGATGCACCTATGAAGAAAAAATCATTTCTTTAGAATCACAACAACAATAGCGGAATTTCACAAGTGTAGACTGAATGTATGCAAATCTTATCATTTCTTTAGAATCAGAAAAAAATAAATTACTTAGAATTATTGTTGAACTAATATTACCTAAGAAGGTGAATACAAATTCAGGGGAATTAGGCAAGAGGATCATTATGGTGTCCTTTTTTTGGATCCCTAAGTTGTTAAGGGCGGCCGCGACTTTTCTTGAAGTGAGCTCAACATCAGCATATGTGTAAATTTGATCATTGGATCCATTGATTAAACAAGGACGATTATTGAATTCTGAAATGTTTTCCAAGCAATAAGAATGTAAAGGAAGATGATTAGGGATGTAAATATCAGGCAGCTTTGATCTGAAAATTATGTCCTTTGAACCCATCTTCAAATATCAACACAATTGATCGAGTTAAAAGGGTACAGGGATTTCTTCAAAGTTATACGGATTATATAGGAAACAATTTTCTTTTGGACAGTTTAAAGAGTAGCAGTGACGGAGATAGTATTTTCATTAAAAGTATTCATAATTTTAAAATATAAATGGATAATTTTTGAATTGAGAATGTTCAATAATTGATATATATCATAATATTTACATTTAACTTATATATTTAAAAATATTTTTTAAATCTGATTACTATTGGATAAATGTTACTCCACACTTGCATTAATTGTATGGAGAACTCTCTCTTTGTAACTGCCATATGTTGAACATAAGACATGCGTGAATTGAAGACTCGAAAACATACTTACTAATTAATCTATCCGTCTCGAGTTTAAGAACATATTTTTTCTTAGAAATTATGATTTAAAATAAATAATAAGTATTTTATGTAATATAATTATAAGGAAATGATGATCAAAATCACACATGAATTATTACTTTTTAGTGAATTTCACTTCCAACTATTTATTATTTTCTTTACTTACCTGAATTATCATTATCTATATATTAAAATACACATAAATAAATAAAATGCTAATGGTGTGTCTGGTATACTCTTGTTTTTTTTAATTAAGAAAGAGTGTCACGTGGCATTCTATCTGTATTTTCAAAACTAAATGAATTGAAAATAGTTTGAAACTTAATTACGGGGATAACAATTTATTGAAAATTGATTGATTTTGTATAAAATTAAATTAAATAATCAAACGGAAAATAAATAAAACACACGTCTCTTGGTGATTGTTTTCAAACATCTGACCTAGTCAATTTTGTTGTCTGTTTTAATACCTAGATAGTGCTCCCTCCCTTTCAATTAAATTAAAATAATATTTTTTTAACAGATAAAACAAATATTATATAAAATAAAATAAAAAATAATAATTTAAATAGGTCAAGAGAATAATGAATAGTTGATACTTAAAATCCACAAAAACATAGTAGTTCAAATATTTTTTTAAATAATTATTTTGACCATAAATTATCTCATTAAGAATATATTAATAATTTTGTAAATGAAAAAAAGAGAGTACTAATTAAGTAACTAATAATTACATACCACTCCTTTTTGTTTTTATTTTAGTATATAATACCACCTTAATTTGACTATACACAAATTAAAAAAAAAAAGGTAACTATAACTTTTATATTTTATAGTCATAATTTTAGATGTGTATAATATTATCAAATGTCCTTTGATGAATCTGGTATGGGTATTATAATTATTTTCATAACCAGTTAAACTGCATTAATAAGAGCGTAAGACTATTTTGCATCGAGTGTGTACATATTTTTGAAGATTCACACAATTTTCAAATTTCACCTACCAGTTTGACTTGCCGGAATTGGGTTGGTGTTGACGGCCCACCCGACGGCCAACTCTTTCACCTATACAAGTTATGAAAAATTGGTGCAGTATAGTGTAAAATAAATAATAATTTTAAAGTGATATTAATTAAATGATTCAAATTTTTTGCCTTAAAACACATATATATATTTATTTGTGTGATTGTAAATCATCATATTTTTTCCCCTCGTAGATCTAATGTGAAGAGACAAATCAAAATGTCATAGTTAAAGTAGTTGATTTTTTTTACCTAAAATAATCATAACATTAGCACAAATATTAGTGACATTCAAAATGATTAGAGCTGTGAATATGAATTAGACCGGTTGAGTTGGCCTAGCCTAATTCGTGATCATGCAAGGCTGGATTATGATTTTGAAGTTCATTTAAAAAATGAGTTTTCCAATCCGATTTGAATAAGGTTGCTGATTTGTAGGACTTTTGCAATATATGAATTGGGTCAGCCCATGAGCGAATCAAAAAAATAATTAAAATAAAATAGAATGTTAAAAATAATAAGAATCTAAAGTCAAAGTTCATTTAATAATTTGAAATATTGAAATTTAGATGCAAATTTTTATAATATGTACTCTTTGTGTCCATCTTTACTTGTCTTTTATTAACTTGACATAGAGATTAAAAAACATTAAATAACTGAGATAATTTTACTAAATTACCTTTTGAATATAATAAAGAGAAAAAAGTCATATATGTCTCTAAACTTTTTGAAAATGTCTATATATACCCTTCGTTTAAAGTTCAGCCTCTGGTGCCCCTGTCGTCCAACTATTGGCCCTTTTATACCCTTTTGTTTGTTATTTGCTTAGCTGGAACTATGTCCTTTCCTTAAAATTAAAATTAATTGCCACATCAACTTTAAAATTCACTAGCATTTACATACATTTCACAAAATACACACACTCAAACATTACTCGATCTGTGAAAAATACCCGATTTAAAATCTATCACTTTTAACACATTCTTAAATCTCTAATCTGACCCTAAATTTGTTGGGCCGACCGTCCCTTTTTTTAAATTTGTCGGTCCGATTATGAATTTTACTTTCTCGTCAATTCTACCCATGAACTGTATTGTAATTGCTGTGCATTTTAAGCTTGCGGGGGTTATCTATTTTCTTGGCAGCTAGAACATATAGTAAATGCAAGATTGTCCACCTTATTCTATGTCAAATTCAATGACGTGAATTTTGTTCAAAGGATTATTGTCAGCTACAACTTCAACAGTAGCTAAATTAGTTGCCTTGAATCCTAGCTTGAAACATGAGGATATCTCGTAGAGATTTTGGGCTGAGATTGTGTGCTCTTTGCCCGTGGAAGTGAAGGGTTGTAAAGAAACATTTGAAGAATTGAGCATGTAGTCATCTTAAAATTTGTCGGAATCGATGAAAATTCAGACAAAATAGAGAAATGTACAAGTGAAAAAGGAGAAATTGGAGATGCTTGCTGGTAACTTCTAGGTTTTACATTACGAAAATAAAATTCCAAACCTTGTTGAAATTATTGCTACTGTTGAAACTCAGTGAGTGATCGTTTGCTGATGAAAGAAGATCTCCAATGGATATTCTGAGAAGCACCATTAGGGAGAATCAATGAATGGTAGAAAAATTAAATTTGTAACTGGAGGTTGCTCATTGGAATCAAATTGGATCTTCCACTGAAGCCACTGTAAAATCTGAAACTCCTCCAGATAAATCCAACGATGATCCTTGAGGCTAGAGAAAAGCTAATAATTAGGATGAAGTTTTTGGGGTCTGATTAGGGCTTTGAGAATGGATTAAAAGGGATAGTTTTTAGATCGAGTATTATTCACGGATCGAGTTATATTTGGCTGTGTATATTTTGTATAATGTATGTAAATGTCATGTGGAATTTTAAAGTTGATGCGGCAATTGATTTTTAATTTAAAGGGAAAGTTATAATTCCAACAAAGCTCATAATGGATAAAAAGGTATAGACACACCAATAGTTGGATGAGAAATAGTAATGGACAAATAAAGATGGACGGGGGAATAATAGTAACACTAATACTATATAATTTTATCCTATTGCTATTTATTTTAATATTTTTAAATTATAATTTAATAAAAAAATTTATAAAAAATCGTCCCGGCAAGGCTTGTGGCCCAAGTACTAATGGGTTGGGCTAGCTGTTTTCTAGCCCCTGAAAAAAAAAGAGTCAGCCTGACCTGACCTGTTAAATTTCAAAACTTATGAGCTAGCTCGAATGGGGTGGATCAGCCCATATTGACAACTCTAAAACTGATAAAGCTACAACTAAACTAAAGGATATGAGTTTAAAATTAAAAGTCAAAGCTAAAGCGGATTTCATAATTTCAAAAAATAGTACACTACTTAAACTAAAATTATATATATATTATACAAAAATATTAGGGAGACTGCCAAGATGCCTGAGGATTGGAGGAGTAGTACAATGGTGCCATTGTACAAAAACAAAGGAGATATTCAGAACTACAACAACTACAGGGGTATCAAGTTGTTAAGCCATATTATGAAGGTTTGGGAGAGAGTTGTGGAGAGGAGGGTGCGTAGAGTAGTATCCATCTCGGAGAATCAATTTGGATTCATGCCGGGGCGATCAACGACTGAAGCAATCCATCTGTTACGGAGGTTAGTAGAAAAATATAGGGATTGTAAGAAGGACCTTCATATGGTGTTCATTGATCTCGAAAAGGCATATGACAAAGTCCCTAGGGACCTATTATGGAAGTGCTTAGAGGCGAAGGGTATTCCCGGGGCTTATGTCAAGTTGATTAAGGACATGTACGATGGAGCCAAGACTCGAGTAAGGACGGTGGGAGGCGACTCCGAGTATTTTTCCATTGAGTTGGGACTCCATCAGGGTTCTGCGCTGATCCCTTTCTTGTTTGCTTTGGTGTTAGATGAGTTGACACGATCGTTACAGGAAGAGGTACCTTGGTGTATGCTATTTGCAGATGATATAGTATTAATTGATGAGTCTAGGACCAAAGTTAATAAAAGGTTGGAGGCCTGGAGATACGCCTTGGAGTCCAAAGGTTTCAAATTGAGCAGGACCAAGACTGAGTACTTGGAGTGCAAATTCAGCAGTGAGAGGGAGGAAGAAAACTCTGAGGTGAGGCTTGCCACTCAAATTATCTCTAGGAGGGATAAGTTTAAGTATCTGGGGTCCATCATCCAGAGTAGTGGCAATATCGATGAGGATGTCACACAACGTATTGGGGCAGCTTGGACGAAATGGAGGCTGGCCTCTAGAGTATTGTGTGACAAAAAGATATCACCCAAACTTAAGGGTCAGCTCTACAGAGTAGTGGTTAGACCTGCGCTGTTGTATAGGGGCGGAGTGTTGGCCGATTAAAAAGATTCATGTTCAGAAGCTGCATGTCGCTGAGATGAGGATGCTGAGATGGATGTGCGGTCACACCAGAAGTGACAAGGTTAGGAATGAAGCTATTCGAGAGAAACTAGAGGTGGCCCCTGTGGCGGATAAGATGAGAGAAGCGATACTGCGATGGTTCGGACATGTGCAAAGAAAGAGTATTGATGCTCCTGTTAGGCGGTGCGAGAGGTTGGCCGTGGGAGCTACTCGGAGGGGCAGAGGTAGACCAAAGAAGTACTGGGGGGAGGTGATCAAGCATGACATGGCGGCACTCGGCCTCACTGAGGACATGACTCTAGATAGAAATGAGTGGAGATTGAGTATTAGAGTGGCAGACTAAGCTATTCTTCTTCTTCTTCCTATTCCTTCTTCCTATTCCTCCCCTTCATTGCCTTCTCCTTATTATTTTTAGTGTTTATTACTATTTTTATTTACTATTCCTTTTTCTCTGCTTTATCTTACGTATAAGTATTAGTCTACCATAGTTATTTATTGTCATGTGTTATGGATTACTAGTCATACTTGTTACTTTCTTACCGTACATTTTCATTTCACTGCCTTTTGCCATATCTAGTATTTCTACTAATGGGTTTTGAGTTGAGGGTCTTAGGAAACAGCCTCTCTACTTCTATGAAGTAACGATAAGGTCTGCGTACAATCTTCCCTCCCCAGACCCCATTTGTGGGATATCACTGGGTATGTTGTTGTTTATACAAAAATGACTTTATTGAAGTATGTCAAAGGAGAGTTGCCTACTTCAACTTCCAAACTTCTTTTTCTATAATAAGAGAATGTATATACTCATTCCTTCTTAAATTAACTAGGTTAAATTGAGTTAGATTAATTATCAATATTTTAACATTATAACTTGAATATTTAAAATTATATGAAAAAATACTATTAATTAACTATTATATTAAAGTTTTTAAATTATTTTTTTATAAACAAAAAAATCAATCAACTTATTAGGAGAGTCGCTGTACCGTTTTACAACAAACAAGTCTTTCAACTTAGTCTAAGCATCACACATAGCCATTAAGATGAAGCGAAGAGATATTATATTTTATATGATACGTAGTTGAAAGATTCTTTGATTACATAGTCAATGATTTTTTTAATTAAAAAAAATAATTTCTAAAATTTCGTGTAATCAAATAGAAATTGGGAGTGACCATCCGTATAATCACCCCATTTTTCAACTATATGAATGGTTCTAAATTAGAGGTTTAGAATCTGCTCGGAATGGAGAAATATATTTTTTTGAATTTTTTTTTCAAATTTTCTCATGCTTGTTTGACATAAATTTTTTGAAAAAATATTTTTCAAATCAATTTATTTTTCTTAAATTTTTAAAAAATGACTTTCCTAAAAAAAAAAAAAAATTTAAACTCAACCTTGACTACCCCACTCCCCATCCCAGCCAACCCACAAAAGAAAATTTTTGAAAATTTATTTTTGAAGAAAGAATTCACATTTTTTTACCCCCAACCCATGCCCTTGACCCCATATTAGCCCTCCTACCCCTCAGCCAATCCCAACACACCATCAACAATGAAAATTTTCATTCAGCCACCCTTCCCCCCCCCCC
>JAOTQJ010000011.1:15439953-15459952 GCA_025642045.1 Solanum sejunctum | reverse complement strand
CCTCCCTCTCACTGCTGAATTTGCACTCCAAGTATTCAGTCTTGGTCCTGCTCAATTTGAAACCTTTGGACTCCAAGTCGTATCTCCAGGGCTCCAACCTTTCATTAACTTTAGTCCTAGACTTATCAATTAATACTATATCATCTGTAAATAGCATACACCAAGGTATCTCTTCCTGTAATGATCATGTCAACTAGTCTAACACCAAGGCAAACAAGAAAAGACTCAGCGCAAAACCCTGATGGAGTCCCAACTCAACGAAAAAATACTTGGAGTCTCCTCCCATCGTCCTTACCCGAATCTTGGCTCCATAGTACATGTCCTTAATCAACTTGACATAAGCCTCGTGAACACCCTTCGCCTCTAAGCACATCCATAATACATTCCCAGGGACTTTGTCATACGCCTTCTCGAGATCAATGAACACCATATGAAGGTCCTTCTTATAATCCCTACTTTTTTCTACTAACCTTCGTAACAGATGGATTGTTTCAGTCGTGGACCGCCCCAGCATAAATCCAAATTAATTCTCCGAGATGGATACTACTCGATGCACCCTCCTCTCCACAACTCTCTCCCAAACCTTCATAGTGTGGCTTAACAACTTAATACCCCTGTAGCTGTTGCAGTTCTGAATATCTCCTTTGTTTTGTACAATGACACCATTGTACTCCTCCTCCAATCCTCAGGCATCTTGGCAGTCTCCCTAATGGCATTGAACAATTTAGTCAACCACTCTATGCCATCCTTTCCCACGGTCTTCCAAAAGTCCACCGGAATCTCATTGGGTCCGATGGCCCTCCCCTTCTTCATCTTACTCATAGCCAATTTTACCTCTTCCACTCCGAACGGAATGTCATCCCCCAAAGCACGATTTTCTTCGAAGTGTGCCAACTTATCCAGCTCGATAACTCTATCACCTTTATCATTTAAGAGTTTATGAAAGTACGTTTGCCACCTTAGTTTAATGGAAGTGTCGTCCACTAGCACCTCGCCCTTTTTGTCCTTGATGCACTTCACTACGTCCAAGTCACGAGTCTTCCTTTCCCTTACTTTAGTGAGCCTAAACAATCTTTTGTCCCCGCCTTTAGCGCTTAGATCCTCATATAGACGCTCAAATGCAGCAGACTTAGCATTAGTCACTGCCAACTTGGCTTCTGACTTGGACTTCTTATAGGTTTCCCTAAGCTTTTGCTTCTCAACAGCATCCCTACACTCTAACCACTTTGTGAAAGCGACCTTCTTATCCTTAACTTTACCCTGGACTTCCACATTCCACCACCAATCGCCTTTACGGCCACTCATAAGCCCTCTCGAAACTCCCAGAACCTCGGTAGCTACCTTTCTGATGTCCGGCAGTCGCATCCCACATACTGTCCACATTACCCTCACTACTCCATGCCCTAAGGCTTCTCAACTTATCTTCCATCTCGCCAGAAAGGGAAGGTGTAAGGCTTCCCCATCGAATCCTAGGTTGGGCATATATGATCTTCTTCTTCTTTTCTCTCGTGATCTCCACATCCATCACTAAAAGCCTATGTTGAGTGGAAACATTTTCACTAGGGATAACTTTGCAATCCTTACAAAGCCTTCTATCGCCCTTTCAGATAAGAAGGTAATCTATCTGCGTCTTAGCAACCGTACTACAAAAAGTAATCAAGTGACTTTCCCTCTTTGGGAAACACGAGTTCTCCACCACTAACTCGAAGGCTTTGGCAAAATCCAAGAGAGAGATCCCACTTCCATTCCGCTCACCAAAACCAAAGCCACCATGCACATCTTCGAACCCACTATTAGTCTCCCCGATATGCCCATTAAAGTCACCCCCAATGACGATCTTTTCTATCAACGGGAAACCTGAAACGACCTCATCCAGATCCTCCCAAAAGCGCCTTTTGACTTCCTCATCTAAACCTACTAAAAGCGCCTTTTTCTTTATTTATTTTTGCAGGAACAATCAAAATCCAGTCAATCAAGTAACTTAAATTAGATGATTTTGGTGGTTTAGAGAGGATTTTATACTGTTTGGGATGACACTATTGCATTAGTTGCTAACTATTCCAACTAAGTTCTTTTGTGGAGAAGTTTTTAAAGTGATAATGCTAAAAGCGCTTGAGAAATGATGTATATTTGGAGGTAAAATTCAGTGTCTTTATTCTTGATGTGGTAGTTAAACCTTTTTAAAGGCATCAAAATTATCTGCAGTATGGGTCAGTCTTCAAGGGTATTCAAAGTTTGTATAAGCCCTGATAAAAAATTTTGTATAAAATAATAGAATCTTTACCAAAAAAAAAAGTAAAATCCAAATAGATTGATACCGGATAAAGACTTCTTTTGTCCGGTACATAAAAAAGTAGAATCTTGTGTTGGTTTCATGTCCAACTGGTAATGGTATTAAATCATAAAGGAACTTACAGATATCGAATTGGTATAAACCACTTCGCAATTGGCATATATCTCTTCTGGTACCTTTGTACTTCCCTTGTTATGGTGCACTATGTTGCTCCGACTCTTCAAAATGTCAATGGGATGCACGTTGGATTCTCCAAAAGTATTGTATTTTTTGAGAACCCGAGACCGGTGCAACATTGAAAGTGAAGAGTATGCTCAACTTAGGTGGTGCTACTTCCCTCTCATATTCTTTCCTTGCCATTGGTGCTACAGTTTTCTATACCTTGATATTCCTTGCAAAATCTTATAAGCTGTCACAGTGTGGCCTTTCATTTCCTGCTATTCTACCTGAATTTGGTTCTCTAATTTCTGCTCCACATTTCATTTTCTTCCCCTTCTGCGGTATTACCATTTGCTATACCTCGATATTTCATGGGAGAGCTATTCAGTGGTCGTAATGTGATATTTCATTCTCTGTTGCAACACTTGTATCTTGTTCTTTTGTATTCTGGGTAGGCATTCTGTTATGCCTTGTTAATTTAGAGGAGTGAATGAACCTTTAGGTATTTTCACCATGTATTTTGGATACGGGGTTCTACTTATATGTGGAGTAGGAAGATGTTAAATAAGGGGAGAAGGTGGTTTATAATGACATTAAATAAGGTAAAGGCTGGGCCTTTATCCCATGAGTTTCGAACTGTGCCTCAATGGCCCTAGGAAATTTTTCGGTCATAAAAAGAATGATATTATAATATGTTAATATTTGAAATAGTCGTTGTGTTTTGCTTCTGCCAGCTGTAGTGATGATGAATAAAGAAACGGATTTTAAACTATGTTAACTCTTGCAAATTCGAAATTAATGGTGTAGAATTGAGTTAATAAAAAAGAGTTGGTGATAGTTGCAATCGACAGAAGTAAGGGTTATCTGGAAAGTATTGTCGCCAAAGTATGATATTTTTGTGTTCATAACAGTCATCCGGCAAGAGAAATCTGAATTCATTTTCCTGCTTGAGGAAATCTGGAGACACCGATTAGCGCAAGTCCAGACTAGGTGAATTGCACAATTAGCACTTTCAGGTTCTCAGGGAACAATGGAGAACCGTTATTTTAGGTTGCTCCCTTTCTTGAACTTGTGTACTTTGTATATGAGGAATCTTCACCTTTAATACAATAAAATCATATCTTTTCTAAATAATGACATGATATCTTTCTGATTAATAAAAGGAAAGTTGCTGTTTCTTCCTATTTACTTTGAGCTGTTGGGATCAAGACTTCGTAAACTTCTACACTTCATCAATATGTAGGTGTTTCCCTTTTTTCCATTTTTCTTCTCAAATTAAGATGGTGTTAGACCTCGACTAATCCACTGATCAGTTGCTATTCCCCACCATCACAAATATCGGATATAGTCTGGCTGAGATATTTAAACAAATCACATATTCACCTAGTTTTTTTTATTTTTTTGGTCTCTGTTGGGATTTGAACCGTAGTCTCCAATGATTTTATCTGCTTCATTGACAATTCGACCACATCCTTGGGTAACCTTCTCTTTCATTTCACTCTGGGAGATTACTTTTGATTGGAAAAAACCTGCAGGTCATGTCCAAGAATGCATAATCCCCTCCTATATCTTTAGAAAACTACTGACAACAATTTTTATCTACTGCATGAGATACATGTTTATTCTCCCAAATGATACTTTGGATCTGGGCCTGCATGAGTAGAGGAACTATTTAGTATCTGCCTGCTTAACTTTGGTTTATGTAACTTTCCAACAGAAATAATAGATGGCATGGTGAAACATAAGATGGAAGTTGATGCTGTAGATGTTGCTTATACTTTTGGAGTTGAGGGAAAATGTAGCCCTAGCAAAATTTTGTCATCATTTTTAGAAGAGCTTAAAGAATCACTGAAAAAAAAGAAATGGAAATCGCATGGTTCACATGCTGTTGTGGTAATTCTTGAATATCATCTCAAGTCCCCTTCTCTCTCTCCCATATTCATCTTCATAACTTCTTTTTGTTATGTTATACAGAATGAAGCAAACAAGAGGGCATTGTCTACTATGAAATCTGTCATTGAATGTTTGGAAGCCCACAATATTGATCCCTCAGAGCTTATTCCACGATTCCGTATCAGTGAAGAATTATGAGCTTGGAGGAAAAAATTGCAAGGAATGATCAAAGAAGGGAGAAGATGGTGCAACAACAACAACAACATTACCCCAATACCTCAAAGGCTCTCGCCCATTGCGGGGTAAGGGGGGTTGGAAGTACGCAGCCTGACCTATGTTTAAAAACATAGCGCGACTGTTTCCGGATGACCCATAATGAGCGTCGAAAGTTACATTGACTAACTGCTACTTCACAATTGAAAGAAGCGCAGACAGTTTAAAGAGCCATTTTGCTTTAATCCATCATACCCCAAAGCAAAAAATAGTGAATCTTTGGCTCCATCCAAGATTGACGGAAAAGGGAGAAGATGGTGCAAAATCGGAAAAATTTGATGAAACTGGGTTGACTAGAAGATTCGAAGAGAGACAAGCAAAACGCACACGCCTACTAGGTTCAGAGCATCAAAGAGCTGTTTATCACATCTGTAGCCAGAGACCCTTGTTAGCAGGTGGAACTGCTGGCCACATTTATGGTTATTCTGTGCCACCATCAGTATTGCCTGGATCTGTTGCTGGCCCAATTCCTGATATTATTCATGGCTCACTAGCAGCCAGTGGGGGATGTATGGTTATGGGTGGAGTTAGTTCAGGTACAACAAAAGGCATGGATAATGCTCTACAAGCTGGCTCATATGGTGGATTTCGTGGACGGATGCCAATTGAGGAGAAAGCTGGGCAAATAAGAAGTTACAATAATCAATTGTATGGATGGCAAGGGAATGCATCCATGCATGAGAGGCCAGTCTCTCACAACTATGGATACGAATCATCACCATCATGGCAAGGCTCTATGGGGTTGCAAAACCCCGTTCCTGTTGGGCCTGGTGACCAGACCGCTGCTTCTGATTCTTATCAGTTGGCTAGTACTGTTCCAGGAAGTGGTACATATCAGAACAGTGGCTCTCATGCAGTTCACAATCAATTGGAAATCAATCAAAAGGACCTGTCAATCCTCAGACGTCAAAAACATGTATCATCACATATCATTTGTTCCCTCTGTAAAACATCATTCATCCTACTTGTACCCAGGGACATATTATCCCCAAGGCATGCAGTAACGTCACTGTTTAGTTTCCCGTGTAGTGATTGCTTTGAACTTGAAAACCTTTTAGGGTGTAAATTATACAGTTTAAATGGGGTTTGAGGAAGCATCATGATTCATGAGTTGTTTGCCTAGTTCAACTGTCTATAAAATCTTTTTAGTGTCAATATATTAAAGTTAAATTTAGGGGTAATTTCGGAGACCTACATTCACCTTGTGGTTTACAACAGTACGCTTACCTCTCATTTTTTATTTTCCTTTTAACTATTCGTTAAATCTATTTAAAATAAAGGAAAAGAAGGCTCAAATATGTCATCAAACTTTAAGAAAAGACTCATTTATATCATCGGTTAAAAGCTTGACTCATCTATGTCATTGTCGTTTGAGAAATTATTTTTTAAATTCAATTTTGCAAAACAATCCAAACAACTTTTAATACTTTTCAATTTGAGTTTTAGATCAAAATGTATTCTTTTTACTCCTTCAAGAACACACGAGGAACATCAAGAACTCCAAATTTTTAACTTCTTCAATCGTTTATGAAATCACCTCAAATTTTAATAGTAGTGTTCTTTCGAATTAGATACCAAAACCCAACATCATTTGAGCTCTAATTTAACCTAACTCAACAACACATTTAAAATATTTTTTAAGTTCCATAACTTCAACCTCCTTCAATGGTAGAATTTTCTTCAGAACTCCTAATCACTTGAAATTTTGAACATTGATTCAAAAAACAAAAACTTTTAAAAACAAAAATAAAGATCTAGTGTAAAAAACAACAAAAAAAATACGAAGCAAAAATAGATTTTAAAATTTTTGGGATCAATTTCTATTTTTTGAAATGTTTTTTCTTATATTTTTTGAGTCTATGTTCATAAAAATTTTGAATTGGAGCTTAAAAAATATTGAGTTTTAGTATCTTGTTCGGGGACGCTATTATTGAAATTTGAAGTGATTTCGTAAAAAAATTAAAGTTGAAAATTTAGAGTTCTTCATGTATTCTTAGTATTCTTGGTCAAGAAGAAGCAAAAAAAGTACATTTGATCCAATACTCCAAGTCTCTTACTGAAAATTTTTAAAAGTTGTTTGGGTGGTTTTGCAAAATCAGAGTTAACAAAAATGACATAAATGAGTCTTTTCTCAAACAGTAATGGATAGATGAGCAAACTATTAACGAATGACATAAAAAAAAATTTCTCAAAATTTAATGATATATTTGAGTCTTTTCCCTAAAACAAATATAAATGAAATACGATTTGATAAATTTACCATTAATATTAACATTTCAAAAAACTAAAACAAAACAAAAGACTTAACAAATATTTTAAAATAAATTAGTATTACAAATATATACACATCGTAAAGCTATTGACTAATTTCTTCTTGTTGTAAAATGAATGTCCAAATAAATATTTTTTTTGTCCATATAATATAATTTGTAGCAATATAAATATACACATAATACACATATGTGTAAGATGTATTTACACTAATTTTAGTACATGTTGTAACTTAATTATCCATGAATTATATTTGGTGTACAAGGTGTATATATTATAAGAAAATCATAAATGACCATTTACACACAAGTATAAATACCCCCTTTTTCTTGTAACAAAAATGTATAAGAGAGAAAAGAAAGAAACAAGAGTGAATAAGAAATACTACTTCATCTTCTCTTTATATTCCTCTAAGTTTTACTATATTCTTCATCATTTCACAACACGTTATCAGCATGAAACTCCAATCTCGGTATGTATACAATCTTCTTCTAGCTATTCTTATATTTTATAATATATAAATTATAATATTATCATCATACTTTATTTCTTGAACAAATTTTCATTCAAGCACACTATACTGTTCTAACTAATTTTATAATAAGATTATTGTTTAATATATATATATATATATTCTAATACTCACTTTACTTTGAGTTAGTGGAAGATTAATTAGATAATTATTAATTGGTAATCAACTTGATTTTCAAGGATCTACTTAAATTTATTTTCACAAAAGAAAATAATTATTTTATTCACAAGTCATCTTTGATTCATTCTATTTAAAGTTTTCATCATGTTAAACCTATCAAAACTTGAATTTTATGGCACTTGATATTATGAAAAATAATTATTTATCATGGATCCTTGGCGCCGAAATTCACCTTGATGGTAAAGGTCTTTGAGACACTATTAAACAAGGAAATAAGACATCTAGTCAAGATAAAGCTAAAGCTATAATTTTTCTTCGTCATCATCTTCATGAAGATTTTAAAAGTAAATATTTAACTGTGAAAGATCCACTTAGATTATGAAATAATTTAAAGGATCGATATGACCACTTAAAGTTTACTGTATTACCAAAAGCTCGATATGAATGGATACATCTTTGTACAAGAATATAATTTTGCTATTTACAAATGAGTTCAATATTAAAATTATGTGAAGATACTATCACTAATGATAAATTACTTGAGAAAACTCTCTCCACCTTTCACGCTTCAAATGTGTTGCTACAACAACAATATCGTGAAAAGAGATTCAAGAAATATTCTAAATTAATTACATGCCTACTTGTGGCTGAGCAAAATACTACATTAATTATGAGAAATCATGAAGCCCGCCCCACTGGGTTCGCTCCATTCCCTGAAGCGAATGTTATAGCAAGGTTTAATTAGTCTAAAATAAGATAAAATAATTATCGTGGCCGTGGCCATAGTCATGGTCTAAGACACAAGCGAGGGCGCGGTGGAAGACGTAATAATTATCCTTATCATGAAAATAAATATGAGAATAACAGAGTTTCTCAAATTAATATTTTCAATGGAAGAAATAATATTTGTCCATGAAAAAGTATTGGGCACATGATTGTCGTATACCTAATCATTTTGTCAAGCTTTATCAAGCCTTCTCAAAAGAAAAGAAAATAATGTGGAGGCTCACTTGACCTTTCATAACGATGATAGTGGAGAAACTCCTTCAAATAAATATGGTGATATTGAGGCAAATCTTGCTTTAAAATGATGATGACTTCAAAGACCTCTCAAATAATACTCAGTTGGGAGTTGAAGATTTCTATGAGATATTGACTAAAGAATGCATCACCTAGTTGAAAACTAAAATCATAAGAATAGTTATTATTTTCTTTTATCTAGTGTTTGTGATAATGCTAATATTCCCTTTCCTCTGAATTATAATGGCATTGTAATAATGCATATTAGTCTATTAATATAATTTTTCTATTTCTACAAAAAGAAATAACAATATTATTCTTAAATGCTAAGCATTATTTCTTTACTAGTTTTTATAGTTTGTCAAGATAGATTTTCATGTCCTTATAATGTTTTGTTTTAATCTTTACGAAAAGTATGAAAATCTCTCATTCATCAATTCGATCCAAAATCAATTATGATCATATGTGCATTATAGATGGTGCTACAATATATACTATTTTAAGAGATAAGAAATATTTCTCTTATTTGATTATGAAAGAAGCTAATGTTAATACAATTTCTGGTAGCACAAAATGAATTGAAGGCTCCAAAAAAATTAATTTAATTCTTACCGGAGAAACAAATTTAACAATTGATGAAGCATTATATTGTAGTAAGTCTCAAAGAAATTTATTAAGTTTTAAAGATATTCGTCAAAATGGCTATCATATTGAGATTACAAATGATGAAAAGAATGAATATTTTATATTACTATAGTGATGTCAGCTGAAAAAGTTATACTTGAAAAATTACATGTTCTTTCATATGGCTTATATTGTACAAGTATTAGCTTGATTGAAACACATGCCATAGTAAACAAAAGGTTTACTAACTCAAATGATTTTATAATTTGGCATGACCGGTTGGGCCATCTCGATTCTAATATGAAGCCCAAAATAATTGAGAATTCACATGTACATTCTTTGAAGAACCAAAAGATTCTTCAATTTAAGAAATTCTCTTGTGCTGCATGTTCTCAAGGCAAATTGATTACTAGGTCATCAGTAATCAAAGTCGGAATTGAATCCCTAGCATTTTTGGAACGTGTATAGGGTGATATGTGTGGGCTCATTCACCCATCATGTGGACCTTTGTATGGTTTTAATAGATGCATCTACAAGATGGTCACATGTGTGCTTATTATCAACCCGCAATATGGTGTTTGCTAGGTTGTTGGCGCAATTAATAAAATTACAAGTACAATTTTCAGATTATGCAATTAAGACAATTTGGCTTGATAATGCTGATGAATTTACATCCCAGGCTTTTAATGATTATTGTATATCAATTGGGATAACAATTGAGTATCCGATTGCTCATGTTCATACTCAAAATGATCTAGCGGAATTATTGATTAAATGCCTCCAATTAATTGCTAGACCAATCCTTATGAGAATAAAACTTCCCACTTTATTATGGGGTCATGCTATTTTGCATGCAGCAAATCTTGTGCGTATTAGACCCACAAGTTACCGTAAAGTCTCTCCATTATAATTGGCTTATGGTCAGGATCCGAATATTTTTCATCTTAGAATATTTGGATGTGTGGTATATGTTTCAATTGCTCTATCACAATGCACAAAGATGAGTCTCCAAAGAAGGTTAGAGATATATGTTGGGTTTGAATTTCCTTCTATTATAAAATATTTGGAACCTATCACTGGAGATTTATTCACAGTAAAATTTGCTGATTGTCATTTTGATGAATCAATGTACTCAACACTGGGGGGGAAGATAAACAGCTGAGAAAAGAGATAGATCAGAATGCATTATCATTATCACATTTAGATCCTCAAAAAAACAAATATGAACATAATGTTCAAAAGATAATTCATTCACAAAATTTTACAAATCAACTGCCAAATGCATTCACTGACCTATCAAGAGTTACTAAATCTCATATTCCAGTTGTTAATGTTCCAATACGAGTTGATGTCCCAATAGAACAATTAATTAATGTAAATAATTCTAAATCACGCTTGAAATGTGGTAGACCAATCGATTCCAAAAATAAAGATTCTCGAAAAAGGAAAGAAGCAAATAATCAAGATGGTCATAATATAAAAGAACTCGCTCAAGGGGAGCAAGAAGACATAATAATTGATGATACCTTAGAGAAAGTTTAGGCGCTGAAAATAATGAAGAGATCTCAATAAACTATGTCTCATAGAGGAAAATATGAAATCGAAATATTATAATTGTCGATAATATTTTTACTTATAATATTGCTATTGAAATAATGCAACAAAATGAGGATTTTGAATCAAAATCTATCGAGGAATGTAAACAGAAAAATGATTGGCTAAAATGAAAAGATGTTATTCAAGTTGAATTAGCTTCCTTGAGAAACGCAAAGTCTTTGGACTGATAGTCCAAACACCTGAAGGTATAAATCCAGTGGGGTACAAATGGATCTTTGTGTGAAAACAAAATGAGAAAAATGAAATCGTAAGATATAAAACACGACTAGTGACATAAAAATTTTCGCAAATACATGACAATGATTATATAGAGACATATTCTCCTCTGGTGGATGCAATTACCTTCAGATATCTTATAAATCTGGCAGTTCATGAAAAATTTGATATGCATCTGATGGATGTTGTTAGAACATTTTTATATGGCTCATTAGACAATGACATATTTATGAGAATTCTAGAAGGATTCAAAAATGCCTGAAATATATAAAGATTCTCGAGGAAAGTGTTCAATAAAGCTTCAAAAGTCTTTATATGAATTGAAGCAATCATGTTGCATGTGATATAATCGCATTAGCGAATATCTATTGAAAGAAGGGTATAAAAATGATCCAATTTATCCTTGTGTATTTATTAAAAAGACTGGATCAAAATTTACTATAATAGTTGAATATGTTGATGACTTGAATATAATTGAAACTCGTAAAGAGCTTTCAAAGGTAGTAGAATATTTGAAAAAAGAATTTGAAATGAAAGATCTTGAAAAGACAAAATTTTGTCTTAGTTTACAAATTGAGCATTTTACAAATGGTATATTTATTCATCAATCAACATATACTAAAAAAAAATTAAAAAATTTTATATGGATAAAGCACATCCATTAAGTACCCCAATGATTGTGAGATCATTAGATATTAATAAAGATTCATTCTGGCTTTATGAAAACAAGGAAGAGAGCGTTGGTGCAGAAGTACCATATCTTAGTGCAATTTGTGTATTAATGTATTTGCCAATAATTCTCGACTAGATATATCCTTTTTCTGCAAATTTATTAGCAAGGTTTAACTCTCCAACATGAAAAAACTGTAACGGTATTAAATATATATTCAAATATCTTCAAGGAACTATTGATATGGGACTATTTTATTCGAAAGAGTCCAATTTGTAATTAATTGGTTATGCATATATAGGATATTTGTCTGATCCACATAAAGGGTGATCATGGATAGGTTATTTATTTACATATGGAGGTACAACCATATCATGACGTTCAACAAAATAAATTATAATCATGCAGAAATAATGGCTATTCATAAAGTTAGTCGAGAATGTTTTGATTGAGATCAATAACTCAACACATCATGAGAACGTGCGGCCTTCCTCTGAAAAGAGATATTCCAACAATATTATATGAAGACAACGCTGCATGTATAACTCAACTACGAGAAGCATACATCAAAGGAGACAGGACAAAATATATTTCGCCAAAATTCTTTTTTCCTCATGATCTTCAAAAGAAAAGTGAAATAGATGTTCAACAAATTCGTTCCAGTAATATTTAGCAGATATATTCACCAAAGCATTGCCAACTTCAACTTTTGAAAAGTTGAAATATAAGATTGGGATGTGTCGTCTTCAAAATATTAAATGATATTTTCATCAGGAGGAGCAAATACGCGTTGCACTCTTTTTTCCTTAACCAAGGTTTTATCCCATTGAATTTTCCTGGTAATGTTTTTAATGAGGTAACAAACAAAGCGTATTATTGCATGAACACCAAAGGGGGAGTGTTGTAAAATGGATATACAAATAAATATTTTCTTTTTGCATATAATATAATTTGTGGTAACATAAATATACATATAATACATATATGTGTAAGATGTATTTACACTAATTTTAATACATATTGTAACTTAATTATTCATATATTATACTTGGTGTACAACATGTATACATGATAATAAGAAAATCATAAATGATCATCTTCATACAAATATAAATACCCTCCTTTTCTTGTAACAAAATGTATAAGAAAAAAAAAGAAACAAAAGTGAATGAATCTTCTCTTTATATTCCTTCTTAACTTTACTATATTATTCATTGTTTCACAATACTTTTTCTTTTATCAAATAAAAATAAATTTAGAGGTCTTTGCAATACTCTCTCTTCTAATTGCCATACATAATAACTTTTCATCTACATTTTTTACAAACGACCCACTATTTTTTCAAATTGAAGGGAAAACATAGTTTTTCCAAAAAAGGAAGTTGGTGAGAACGATCTGAAAAGATTTAATGAAAGTTATGTGTGAAAAATGATAAATAAGTCCCTTGTGAAAACTGAGGGTTCCTGATGTACAAAAAAAGGATTGATTAATGCATGTCTTTCTTTGCTTCCTGATCTACAAAAGAGCTTGTTTAGTACCTGGATACAATCAAAGCACAGCAATTATGTAATCAGAGACTGCAAATCATAAATTTAGAGTGTCTTTGCAATACAGAAAAATCGAATTGAACAATTCAGGCAAATTATCCAAAGCATGGTGGAAAATGTGGCATTATTGGAATCCAGACTGAAAAATGGGTTCAACAAGAGTTAGTGTTACATCAGCTAACACAATTATCAGAGTCAGTAGGCCTCTTCTGATCAACTATAACACCATTATCAGAGTCATAAGGTTCTTCGGATCAGCTACAAACCATTATCAGAGGCGGTAAGGTGCTTCTGATCAGCTACAACACCATTATCAGAGGCGGTAAGACGCTTCTGATTAGCGACAACACCATTATCAGAGGCACTTAGGAGCTTCTGATCAGCTACAACACCATTATCAGAGGCGGTAAGGTTCTTCTGATCAGATTGTGCAGAAACTTCTATTCTGCACTCACTAGGAGCCGTCAGAATTTCAGAAATGAATTTTATCAACGAGCAGAGGCCACCCAAGAAGTTATGATCAATGACACCTCGTCCTTTGTAAACATGAGCAAAGTCAATCAGCTTGATTTGTGCACCTGGATTCTTTCCTGCCAATGCTAGCTCTTTTTCAAAGATCACAAGAATTGAGCAAGAATAAAAATGGAATATAGTTTGATCCTCAAACCAAGCTTTCAGATCCAGTAACTGAGATAAAATGCCAGTAGAGCCCCCATAAACAGTAGATGCGAAAGCGCAGTCTGGTTTTGAATCCAAATCATTCAATGTGTTCGAAGAAACAAACCTTCTCAGGACTATCTTAACTTCCTCTAGAGAGAGTCTCTGAGCAGCTTTCTTTCCAGGCTTCCAGAACCCTAGTTCTTTGCTTCTAAAGATTTGCAACCCCGAAATCCTGAATCCTAATGAAAGGCTTGACGATTCTTGATCCTTTTTCAAGCACTTCTCAATGTATTTCTCTGATGCTTCGGGTGCCCAGGTTCTTGAACCAATCTTAATGTCCATAATTGATGGATTAACACGACCCAGAGAAAGATCTTCCAAGACCAAGTGAGGCAGCAAGCCAGATCCATCAGATGCTTCTACGAGCTGAGTGCCATACAAGGTCGGGAAAAATCTTTGTATGTGTTCCGGGATCCCACTGTTAGTAGACAATGACCTATAGAATGCAACCTCATTGGACCCTCGTTCATCACCTTGCAGAGGCTTGTAGAAGTATCCTGATTCATCCACGAGGGGCCCTAGCTTCCCGGCACCCGCTTCATGTCCTGCGACTTGATGCTGAGGGACCTTTAGCATCTTCACATAAAGTGAAGCACTTCAGAAATAAAAATGACGCACAAATTTAAGAGCAATCAAAGTCTCCGACACAAAGTCGTTCCTGTATTGAGACCAAATTACAGATCATATCAGCCTCTTGGGAAAGCACAAAGTTCAACCTGAGTTTTAAGAATGGGAAACCTCTGAAGTTACTAGTACTTGTGAAATCAAGGAATTCAAGCAAAATTGAATCAAACTCCAATTCTGTTGTTTGGATTGCAACATCATATGATATAACATGAATTAGCATTCACCATGATAATCATTATGAATTCAAGAAAAAAAAGTTCTTAAAAAGGAAAGGAATGCATTAGACTGATGGAAAAAGAGAACATACAAACTCTCTCATAAACAGACTTGGTTACCTTTCTAACTCTAATGTATCACAAGGGGCTTACTATATATATATGTTCCATATGGTTCGAATGGTCAAGACCATGGTCTCTTAGCAAATCAAGTTTGTTCATCTACGATATGATAAGTTTTCTTCTTTAACTTTTCCTATCTATTGGTACCCAAAATCTGTTAAGAAGACGTGATCTTTAAGACAATAACCCAGACTTCTTGTTGAAAGTCATTTTATTCATGAAGTGGGATATTATCCTGAACGGCATGCCAAAGATTAAATTACAAATGGACAACAAAATGTACCGCCATTTGTTGTCAGTTTACAAGTCCCTGAACGGAGCAAGAACCATAATGTTTGATTGTTGGCAACTAAAACTTCTATTCTTTGCTAGACTTGCTTTCACCTGGTCCACCGCCAACAGTGATTCCAATACGGATTCAACTACAGATGGATGGATGAATTTTAAGACTAATATTTGCAAGGACAATCAGATAGTGCCATTTCCATTTTGGATAATTCATTTCCAGGAAAAACAACACATATTTAGCCTATGATATATTTACACACAGAAGAGTGAAAAATAATACTTAACAGGGCCATTAAATCATTTAGAAAATAGTTGGTTAAGTAAAAAAAACAGGAAACAAGTCAGAAATATGAGATGCCAGCACGCTTGAAGCCAGATTCTCGTCGAATAACACGAGTTATTTGCACAAATAGGTTTAGTGCATTCCCTGAAATGAATAAGTTGGCATATGTAAATCAAGTAACCTGAATCCCAAATTAGTTGGAGTACCATATGACTCATTTGTATCCAACCAACTCCATGGAATAAGTCAACATATATCAATCAAATACACAGCAATATCAAATGAGCTAAACTCAGCAAAATGAAACATCAGTATCCATTTTGCTATACTGTACAAGTGGATTATGATAGAAAAATGTGAAAGAGGTTGTATCAGAACATGCTCTTCATTAACAAATATGAGCACAAGCTCAAGACTCAATCATGAAAGCACTAGTCATTTTGCATTTGAGAAAGTAAAAAGTAGTTAAGCAATTTTTTGGGCGTGAAAAACTTAAACCACCTGTATTCTAGTAAAGGTTGCAGTAAGTTTCACATTCCGAAAGATGCAGAGGCAGAACTAGCACGACTCTCAAACTTGGTTAATAAGATAGATAGAGAACTTCAAGAAATATTCTAAAGTGTGTGCATATATATTTAAGGCATAATAATAAATAGACACTCAAACTTGGCATCAGCCGGCAGTTAAGAATTCCAACTTTGAGAGTACACATCTAGACATCTCAACTTGTTCTCAACTGAAAACAAAAGGTTCCGATCTATGTTGCTCGGACTCTCCAAAATTGTTACCGCACCCGTGTTGGATTCTCCTAGAATACATTACTTTTGAAAAATCCAACACACGTACCAGTCGATAATTTAAAGAGTCGGAGCTAGTCTCCAACTCATCCTCCAACTTTGAGAATGTACGTCTAGACACCTCAACTTGGTCTCAAGTGAGACCTAAACACTCCAACTCCTTCTCCAACTTAGAGAATACACATCTAGACACCTCAACTTGGTCTTGGCTGACAACTAAACAGTCCAACTCATCCCTACTATATCATGCTGATATGGCGCATAAATTATAGAGGTACCTAGATAATTCTTTTGTAAGTTGGAGTGTTCAATTGGAATGTCATCGGAGATGAATCGAGGTGTCTAGATGTGCATCTGTTTGCATTAAAATGCCTACATTAAATAGTACATCCCCTACTTTTAGATCTTGGATTGACCTTTAAAGAGTTGCATAGGTAGATCACAGGTAAAAGACTGCAGATCACGGGGATTTGAACAAATGAAGAAACAAAATGTTAGTTTAAGATTAAGCAGACTTATGAATCTCATTTTTACAAAACAGATGCAAGAAACATCAAACAAGAATCCCAAATTCAGCAGTATACTTAGAGATAAAAGTCGAACCGAATCTACCAAAAGTAAGAACAGAAAGTGGTATCTGAGTAAGTTCTTTTACCGTCCAAAACATAGAAATGAAGTAGAAAATTAGACCATGTGCTAGCAACAAGGAGAAAAAAAACAAAACAAAAAATAATTCGAGAATATATAATATAGACCAAAGATTGGAACTTTATGTAAGTATTTTCTTTCTCCTTAAATGTTGGTAAACTAGAAGCAAACTTTGTTGAGCAAAAATCTGAATCGCACCCAAAGAAGTAAACATTCTTCCAAAACAAAAAGACATTTTATTGATGTTAATTGTTAACCATCTTTACATAGCAAACAAGATCAAAGTTGGAAAAGAAAAAAAAATAAAGATTCAGAATCTAACAACTTTTGAGTTAGAAGATTCAAATAATTACCTCTCTTTCAAGTTTCAACTCCTCCAAGAAGCAGGCTAATTTGACATTTACGGAAAGTCCGAACAAGGTTTAAACAGGAGGAGGATTGGCTACTATGGGTGATTTGGAAGATTCTTGTACGGACACGTGTAACTTTTGCTGAGTAGCTCTAGCATTGTAGTGGTGGAAGCGTGTAGAGAATTATAACCATTGGAAAGTTCACACCCTTTTTGGTTCTTTATTCTCGGTCTATTCACTTTTGCAAGAATTAGAAAATAGTAAATAATATTTATTATTAAATTTTTTATTTTTTATTGTTAACTATTTGATTTTGATTTAACAGATAAAAAATTACCCATATAGTCATCATATGTATGTAGGACATTCATAAAATAAAAATAATAGTGAAATACAATTTTCTATATTGATCATTTTATTTAAGATACTTAATTATACAAAATACTTCTAAATAACAAGCAATAAATTTGTCGAAATAATATTAATTGTTTGTTTTTATGGAAAAAGAATGTAATGATAATTTGATTTAAGAAAAGAAAAAATGTCGCAATAAGTAGATAGAGATATTAGTTTGTGTTGCCTACAATTGACAGTAATACTAAAATATACAAACAATAATTGGAAAATGTTAAATTCATTGTTATATAATTAAGAGTGAACTTGTAACAAAATCACAAGACCACGGAGAACACTATGCTGCAGCATCAGGGGCAAACAACCCCCTAAATACTTGGACCAATATGTGATCCCAAAAGCCAAGCAAGGACCACCTGTGTTAGTACTGTTTCCAGCAAATAGTGCTACCAAGAGCCCCTCAATCTAATACCTATCGATATGAGTAGAAGCGATACAACCAAAGAGGACTATGGAATGATTTGTAAAATTAGGTTTTGGGTCTAATTCATACCCTAAAAACTAACTCAAAGGAAAGAGAATTGTCTAAGTTTTATAAGGAGTCCACATCTCATTAACCACCATAAAGAGTCCACCCATCTCATTAACCACCAATGTGAATTTTTTTCTTTCTTCAACACCCCACCTCACGCCCAGTGCTTAGCATCTGATGCGTTGGCATTTGTTAATTTTCGGGGCCCAATGGACCCTGCTATGATACCATATAAAATTAGGTCTTGGGCCTAACTCACACCCTAAAGCTAGCTCAAAGGAAGGATGATTGTCTAAACCTTATAAGGAGTCCACCCATCTCATTAACCACTAGAGCTGGCAACGGAATTGGTAGGTGCCGGTACCAGTTTGGTTCTGTGCCGATTCGGTAGCCTGTCAGTAGATTTCAGGGGTTAGGGGTACTGGAGGGGGAACCGGGACAGGAGAGGTATTTTCTTTCGGGTAAATCTGGTCCCGGTGTCGATCCGGTTTACCGATTCAAAAGTTAAAAAAAAAAATCTTATTTGACCGTTAGGGGAGTGAGGCCAATCCCAATGGTCAACAATCCGTTGCTGGCCAAAATTAGCCGTTTCAAACGCTTCTTTTATTTTTTTTGGGTTTTTTTTTTAATTAAATTCTTATAGTTTTTTAAATCCTATATATACCCCCTATTTCAAATATTTCTCCATACAAATTCTCTCAATCTGTCTCTCAAATCTCAATTCTCAAACTCAATTCTCAATAATATTCTTCATCTCTAAATTCTAATTCTACTATCTATTATTATAATTATATAAATATTTATTATTTACAACAACAACATACCCAGTGATATCCCATAAGTGGGTCAATTATTATTCTCAAATTTTAATTAGTAAATTTCTATTATCAATTAGTTAATTAGTATATAAAATTTGTTTGGCTATTTGAAAGTTGGAGAATATTTTGGTGGAACATATTTGGAGTTTAAGCTTCAAGTTTTATCAACTTCGGCTTCAAAATCTGTTTTAAAATAGACGTTCGGTATATTCGTTCCAACTTATTAATTTTTATTCTTTAATTGTTACTTGTTGATTATTATTTGTTAGTAGTTTGCTATTTGAATTATTTTTGTATAATTCATAAATTTATATTATCATTTTATTAAAAATGGATTCTAGTGGAAAAGAAAAGAAAAATTTGGTGGAATTGTAAAATCTTTAATCAGTAAAAAAGCAGGTGGTAGTTCTTCTAAATCAACTAGACAACCATCAATTCTTTTAAATACGGATGATTTTACACATGTTAATGATACTTGTTATGATATCGATTCTAACACGCAATCAAACCATGACTTTCTACAACAAAGATTTGGTTTTAGTGAAGATTTACCAAAAAATAATTTTGAAAATAATGAAGATAAAGATATTTTTGATGATGATGAAACGCAATCCCCATATATTGCTGCAACTTCTCCCCCCTCCCGCTCCCGCTCCCTCTCCCTCCTCCTTCTCCCCCCGTACATCCAAACGAATGTAGTAGGCCTAAACCACAACATGTAAAAAAATCAGTTGTTTGATAATTTATGACACAAAGTGAATTAAAATAAAGGCTATTTGTAATAAGTGTAAACATGTTTTAAACCATAAAACATTGGAAAAGGCGGGTGGGATGGGTCATTTGAGAAATCATTTGATAACCTGTTGTAAGTTAGATTTTTTGAAGGCGGAAGCACAAAAAAATAATATTCCTCTCCCCGAACAATCCGTAGGTGTCACGCCCCACCCTAGGGTCATGACCAGTGTCCGATAGGGACACCTAGACACATGCTAACCTTAAATTCCCAATG
>JAOTQJ010000011.1:15413967-15438004 GCA_025642045.1 Solanum sejunctum | reverse complement strand
CATAGGTCCCAATACTTTATTAAATCGAACCAATTAAGGACGTTCGGGGTTTAAATTATGTTGCGGGTCCTAACAACCAATTCATAATAAGTAAGACCCATAAGTAAATCAACTTAGAAACATACAATTTATGTAAAAAAGAAGGTTGGGCACCATGGGTGAAAGGATCCAATGGTTGAAACTCACATACCTAAACTTTGGACAATTCCTTGATGAAATTTTGATTGAGAACTTGAAGCTTGAGTGAATTGCTTAAGACCTAGAATGAGTTTGGGACCCTTGATTTTGAGTGAAATATTTGTCTAAGTGTTTCAGAAGATTTTGGATACTGTTTTATATGATATGGTGTTAAAATATGACTAAGTATAGGTGTTATTACACATGAGAATACTTAGGCCCAGAACCCAAAGGCCTTGGACCGAAACAGAAAATTGAAGCAAAAAAAAAAATAACATTGATCTGTGCTTTGGCCGCGTCATGCCAGGGGCGCGGATCATCTCTAGAAATTGCATTTTTGGAAAAATAAAATGTTGATATGATTGCTCTAAAATCAGGATTAGACCCATTTCCCATTCAATTTTTTCCCTGATCACGAATATGAAGTCGAATTTTTGATATCATGCACAAATTTTGAGATATGTGGAAATTACGATTATAAGCATTTCCGAGGGAAATTTTCATGCTCTTTCTGAGGTTGTTTCAATATCTCCCTCTTGAAAACATTCGTCCCCAAATGTCAAAAAACCATATATAAGAAGGATAATCATGAAGAGATCAGCCCCAACAAGAATTCAACAATGCACTTAAAAATCATTTTCAAAAATCTCAACATAAGTATCGAAATCACCATGAACTTGTCAACATAAACATGAATGATGGAAATGACATATAGGGCTGATACATGAGACATGAAATCACATAGAAGACTTAGAATTAGTACCTTAGGCTTGAGTAGAATAGAAGAGATAGGGATTTCATTTTTGTGTGTTCATTTCAACCTCCCATGTAGCACTTTTGACTTGTTGATTCCTCAAAAGCACTTTAATGGAAGCTACATCCTTGTTCCTCAACCTCTTCAATTGTCTATCCAAAATTTCTACTGAATCCTCTTCATAAGTTAAATTGTCTTCAACAACATGCACAACACCAAGAGGCACAATGCCATTTAGGTCACCCATACACTTCCTTAACATAGACACATAGAAGATCGGATAAACCAATTCATTTCACTAGGCAACTCTTAATCATAGGCCACCTTACAAATCCTCTTCAACACTCTACAAAGACCAATAAATCTTGGACTCAATTTACCCTTCTTACCAAAATGAACCACACCCTTCATGGGTGAGACCTTCAAATAGATCCAATCACCAATTTAAATTCAAGCTCCCTTTTCCTCATATCGGCATAGGACTTTAGATGACTTTGGGATATTTTGACCCTTTCTCTAATCAACCTTACTTTCTCCATAGCTTTATAACCAGATCTGGACCCAACAAAGCCATTTTTCCTACCTCAAACCATCCAACCAGGTACTTACAATGTCTATCATAAAGGGCCTCAAAAAGAGCCATACCAGTGCTAGAACGATAGCTATTATTGTAAGCAAACTCAATGAGTGAAAAATGATCATCCCAACTACCCTTAAGCTCCAATACACAGGCTCTAAGCATTCCTCAATAGTTTGGATATTTCATACGGTTTGGCCATCCGTTTGAGGTGAAAGACCGTACTAAGCTTTACATTGGTATCAAGACCTCTTTGGAAGGATCTCCAAAAGTGAGAAGTGAATTTAGCACTATGATTCAATATGATAGACAAGGGCACCCCATGCAATCTAACCAACTCATGAATATATAACTTAGCATAATCTTCGATACCATATGCAGTTTTAACAGGTAGGAAATGAGACGACTTTGTCATTCTATCAATCACAACCCAAATAGAATTAAAACCCTTTCTAGTCTTAGGCAACCCAACCATAAAATATATGTTAATTTCCTCCCCACTTCCAAGTAGGAATCTCTATATCATGGGTTAGGCCACCCGACCTTGACCTGTTGGCTATTATGGCAACTGGATACAAATTTGGCAATATCTCTCTTCATACCACCCCACTAAAACACTTCCCTCAAGTCTCTATACATCTTTGTAGAACTGGGGTGAATGGAATAGGAAGAATTATGAGCCTCATCAAGAATATTCTTTATCAAGTCATCAATACCAGGCACACACAACCTACTTTGGTACCTTAGGGCACCAACTCTCCCTTGGGAGAAAACCTTCACCTTGCTATCTCTCACCAAGGCCTTCATTTATAACAAGGAGAGGTCACGATCATGCTTTGCTTTTACCTCATCAACCAAGAAGATTTTTAACCATCAACAACCACCATACTACCATTATTAACCTCTTCCAACCTAACCCCAAATCTGGCCAACCAATGAACCTCTCTAACAACCTTTTTGGCCTCATTATCAACATGTGCTAGGCTACCTATAAACACCCTACTTAAAGCATCGACCACAACATTTGCCTTACTGAGGTGATAATATATATGTATAGTCTATATATATGTATGTGTGTGTATATATATATATAGAGAGAGAGACACACATACATACATATACATATATATAATGGCAAAATCAGAATTTTTGTTAAAGGGATTCGAAAATTTAAGAAGTAGATACATGAACTAATCGAACGGGAGTTCAACATCTATTATATATACATAAAAAATTATTTTTACTATATATAAAATATCATAATCCTTAATAAGCTCTAACCACCTTTGTTGTCTCAAATTGAGATCTTTTGGATGAACATATATTGGAGACTCTTATGATTGGTAAATACATCAACATGCATCCCATACAAATAATGATGCCAAATTTTCAAAGAAAAAACTACGACGGTCAATTCAATATCATGAGTAGGATAATTCTTTTCATGCACCTTGAGTTATCTAGAACCATAGGCTATTTTCTTACCATTTTGCGTCAAAATACAACCCAAATCCATTCTCGAGGCATCACAATACACAACAAACCCTTTTAACCCTTTTGGTAGTGACAAGATAGAAGCGAATACAAGCTTATTCTTTAAGTTTTGGAAGCTCTTTTCACACTCATTGGTCCACACAAATTCAGATTTTTTTAAGTCAACTTAGTCATAGGAGAAGCAATAGAAGAGAAGCTATTCACGAATCTCTGGTAATAACCTGCTAAACCCAAGAAACTTCTAATATCTAATGGATTCAAAGGTCTAGGCTAATTTCCAATTACCTCTATCTTCTTAGGATCCACTTTTATACCATCACCCGACACCACATGACCTAGAAAGGCAACCTATTTTAACCAAAACTCACATTTTTCATATTTGGCATACAACTTCTCCTCTCTCAAGATTTGTAGCACCACCCTTTAATGACTCACATGCTCATCCTCACTATGAGAATAGATCAAGATATCATTAATGAAAACCACTACAAACAAATCAAGGTAGGGTTTGAAGGCTCTATTCATAAGATCCATGAAGATAGTCAGTGTATTTGGTCAACCCAAAGGACATAACCACAAATCGATAGTACCCATACCTAGTCCGGAAGGTCATATTGAGAATGTGACACTCCCGCACCTTCACTTGGTGATACTCGAACCGAATATCAATCTTACAGAAGTGACTAACCCCTTTAAGTTGGTCAATAAGATCACCAATCCTTGGTAGAGGGTACTTATTCTTGATGGTGACTCTATTAAGTTGCCTGTAATCAATTCATATTCTAAGAGAACCATCTTTCTTCTTCACAAACAACATTGGTGCACCCCAAGGTGATTGGCTAGGCTGCAATGCGCCAGGGGCGCAGATTAGTGTTATTTCATATTGAAAATCCTATTTCGGCCCAAGGGCCTTAAGGTCATATTTCTATGCCCACTTATGCGTAAGAACACCTATACTTAGCCATTTTTCAACTCTATATCACTCAAAACTCTCTCAAAACCCTCTCCAACAATTAACCAAATATTTCATTCAAATTTCAAGGATCTCAAGCCTAACTTTGGAACTCAAGGATTCTCTTCAAGCTCCAAGTTCTCTTTAACCTCTTCTCAAGAAAATCCAAGTTTGAGGTATGTCAGTTTCAACCATTGGGTCCTTTCACCCATGATGCCCAATCTTCTTTTTTATGAAAATTGCATATTTTTAAGTTGTATTATTTATGGGTATCTCTTATTATGAATTTTGATTGTAAACCTTATTGGGGTTTTATGAAATATTGATTGATTATGCTTGTTTTTGAGCTATGAATCTATGGTCTATTATGAGGTTTGATGATGGATTTCATGATATATTACCTGAGAGTTTTACTATGTGTTGGTGCGTTAATTTATATTGAACTTTCTCATATTATTTCACTCTTGAATTGCATGATTTTGAACTAGCATTACACACTCGTCAAGTGTTTGATAAAATATCTTGACAAGGATTCTTCAGTTATTGATGTCCTATTACATGAATTAGGAATCAAGTGACTCTATCATGATTAAGGGATTGTACATATGCATTGAATTCATGAAAGGTATCTATGATGTTGCAAGTAGACCACACCTTGTTGAGGGGGGGTGACATGCCTCAATCACATTGTTGAGGGGGTGACATACCTCAATCATGTTGTTGAGGGGGTGACGTGCCTCAATTACGTTGTTGAGGGGGTGACATGCCTCAATCACCTTACAAGGGGGTGACATGTCTTGATTCCAAGTAGTGGCTCGCTTGGTTTATGTTGGTTAAGGACTCTTTCCACAAATGTACTACGTTCTATGCAAATTATATGATCTACAAATATGTTTCACTTCAAGCATTGGTCATGCATGCCATATTGATATTATATTTATCTATTGCTTATTATTATGCATTTTAGCTATATTGAATTATTGCATCCTATATACTTAGTACATTCAGACGCACTGATACATACTTTATGCCTATATGATATTACTATGTAGGAACTGGAACACTACTTTATCATCCTCCACG
This sequence comes from Solanum sejunctum, assembly GCA_025642045.1. Lineage (NCBI taxonomy): Eukaryota > Viridiplantae > Streptophyta > Magnoliopsida > Solanales > Solanaceae > Solanum > Solanum sejunctum. The sequence continues at coordinate 15,432,967 of JAOTQJ010000011.1, read as the reverse complement.
TGGCTAGTTCAGTGCTTTGGAGATAATCTTTGGTGCGTCCTCAAGTCTGGGGATGCTATCTATGTTACTTTTTCCTTTTGTTATTTCTCTATGTTGATCTTTTGGATACTATGAGGGTGAGCCCAGAAAATATCTTGGTCCCCGTCCCAATCTATTCTAGAAGTGTTGTTGAAAAAATTGATGTAGTTATGCTTTATGCTTGACTCTTGAGTATTTCATAATTATCAAAGATTTTCATTACTCCCTTTTCCCTTATTTATATCTCTACTTGTGGCTATTATGCTTCCGCAACGAAGGATGTGTGATTGATATGCTAAGAGGGTTGTTTGGGGTTCCTTCAGGTTCCATATTCGCTGTATCAAAAATCTTGCCTTAGGCTTGGGTCGTGACAAAGGGAGCCCCATGGCTTGACTCACTGCGAGTGGCAAGCCACAGAGCTAGTGAGACTGGCCGTCCTCCTTTACTTGTCCCAAAATAATTGTTAGTTCATGCTCAAGGTCATGCATACAGACCGTGCAAGACGTGATTCCACACTTAAAATATAATTTTTGGAAGAAATTTTATGATGGAATATCCACACGATTCGTGGGAAGCCACACGACCCGTATGGGTGCCTGTGTGGCTTTGCCTTAGAGAAATGGTGACAACACAACACAGAAGGGCTTTACAAAAATGGGCATAACTTCTTCATCCGTACTCCAGATGAGGTGAAACCAAGTGCATTGGAAAACTAATTCAAAGTGCTTTAATCATAGGTTGTGGGCCATCCAGTTCGTTTTGTGCTAAGAGATATGACTATTTAAAGTTGACCCTTTTATCGATACTTGTAACAAAATTAGCAAGAATTTCTTTGAACTTGGCTTGATGTAGGAGACCCATGATGGCTTTAAACAACATGAATAAGCTTGAATTGAAGGCTTGAGAGTGAACTTAAATTGAGCTTGTAGGTTCTATGGAGTCCCCCGATTAGAATTTGAAAAGAGAATTCGGAAAGCGTTTGAGCGAGTGAATGAGAAACTAAGTGTTTAGAATAAGAACAAATAGTAATTTTACATTGATTTGGGGGTTCCATATAAGGGTGACACAGCCCATGGGGGCTTCTACAAGGTGTCACCTTGGCCCAAAACTTTTCTGAACCAAATGCCAAGTAACACTAAAGCTGTACAAAAATTCGGCTCCTTACAGTTCTTCATTGTTTGAATTATTTAAAATAATTATCATATATATTTCATACTGAATTTTCTGAGGATTCATTTCAATATTATTTGAGTTCTTTCCAAGAAATTACTTCAATTTCTTTTGTGTACTATTTGTTCACAAATGAGGGTAGGTACTTTGATATACTAAACTAATTATATTAAAAATATTAAGGTTCTTAAAAATGTTATTTGAATTTTTAATAGAACGCCTTCTAATTTTTAGGAATTAGGCCAAAATACATTGATTTCTTATATTTTGCAATAAATGAAATCGTCATTTACTATTTTGCTCAATGGTTACTTCAGACGTTGACAACTCATTTAAATAATATTTGACTCCTGTAATTTATTCTTTGATCTCTTTTTAGTTTCTTGTTCTGCTCTTGCACTACAAAAATGCTGAAGTTATTAACTTTTCTTTAAATCCAAATGGACTACATTCTACCATGGTAACATGATTTAAAAATCAAATCAATAAATTCTTTAAAAAAATCCTTCAAATAACTTGGTTAAATCCTTTCTATAGAAATCAATATTTTAAAAGAGAAATTAAACTTTGTTAAAACCTTCCTATTGGAATCAATATTTGTAATAAAGCCTTGTTCATTGCAAATCCAATTTTTTGGAGGATAAACACTATTGAAAGATTATTATCATTCACTGAAAAATATTTGATGATTATTTTCATAGATAATTTGATTGAGTCACCGACAAAAGAAAATATAGTAGTGTTTTAATATGAAAATATTAGGAAGATTCACTCTATCTGAGTGAGAATGTATTTTAAGTTTTTGAAAAATAAATGAAAAAAATCATGTTTTATAGCAGAAATTTCTTACTGTTTTATGATGAAAAGTTTTTTGATAATGAAAGAAAAAGTAATAAAAGAACAATAATACAATAGGTATGCGGTGGGCAAATTTAAGAGCTTTGAATTCAAGGTAAAATTATATTTTCCGAATTTCTAATTGAATTCTTTTTTGATTAATCTCATAAATTAGTATTCAAATGATTCAGCGATCAAATTAGGTTTAGGTGTATAAAAATTTCTTATAATTCCCTTTCTTTCTTAGACGAAGACACATATACTGATAAGAAACTCAAAGAAGAGCTAGAAAAAAAGAAGCGATACCTCAACTTAATAACACCTTAACTTAATAACTCCATTTTTTATTCCTGAGTGGAAGATACCTTCAGCTTTGCATACATTGCTATTACTTAATTTTTGAGTCTAGAGATATGAATTGATTGGACTCTTTTAGAGTTGGCTATAAAAATATACCAATCCGGACCTAATTTTATGAAATATGAGTTATGTTGATTATAAGATTTTAACAAATAGATTTGAGAGGAACAAAAACCTTAGGGGAAGAAGAATTGTAATGAAATGTTGTCACTACAACAAATCCGATTGCTAGTGAGGAATGATTTTGTCACCTAAAACACTTATTTTATCACAAAAGAACTTTCTTGACAAAAAAAGGGTCAAGCATTTGTGCCTCAATCATATGTCGCCAAATGTACACAACTATAACATAGTGTTTCATCGTCAAATAGAGTTCTATTAACCACAAAATAGTTATTATCACCAAATGCATAGTATCCAAGACGAACTTATTTTCATAGAAATTATATATTTTGTAGCCAATAGTGTCTTTTCATCACTAAAGGTTATTAATGCCAACGAAAATTATGCGCCACTAACTATTTATTGTTGGTGATAACATTATTTGTCTCTAAATTTACATGTATTTCGTTATTGGACAAATATTATTTCATCACTAAAAACTATCTTTTACATACAAGTTCTCTTTTTGTCGCTAAATGTATAAATTAGTGTCAACTTTGCTCTTTTTTTTTAATATATAATGTTGTAGTTAAAAATGATTATGTCGTCACTAAAAATTTTTTTTTTACTGACAAAAAAAATTGTCACTATAGAATGTCATAATTAGCGACAATATATGTAACATCTGATAAAATTATCAAAATACCCCTAAAGGAGAGGTATGTGTGTAATGCGTCTTTCCATGCCCCATTTACAAATTTAAGACCAGATATGCCATTAGCATAAAAATTGAGTGGGGGAAACTGGATCAAAAGATAATTTTTTGATCCGAAATGCAAAAATAGTGTTGGTATACCATAGAGGCGCGTCACGCCTTAGTAGTGGAGATGCACTTACTTTTTTTAATTTTTTTCGATGGGATTGAAAAACTCATTCAGAAAAGTTTTGAAAAAAATATATATGTGCACATCCAGTTTCACGTAGCGGACTAGGCTATTCCGAAGTGAAATTTCTTATTTATTTTATGAGGGCATTCCGGATAATTCCCAACCCCTCTAAACCTAATACACGATCAAAACAGGTTGTTTTGAGCTTAAACAGGGTCTAAAATCCCTTTCTAAGTCTTAGAGAAAGTTAGGGCTTGAGAAAAGAGAAAAGAAGAACGTAAAATTGGAGAATTCAAGGGTGAATTCTTGAAGATTGATTATTGAAACTTCACCCTAGGTATATAAGGCTAAACTGAAAGCATGAGATTGTTCTCTCATGTGCCCCGTAGATGGTCATAGAAGAGTTAAAAGTCTAATTAATCTACACACATGATTATTGATGGGTTTTCTTGAAAATTATATTAATTACATGTATTTTCATATGTTGATGATCATCATAAACTTGTTTTCTTGAATTGAATATTTTTCATGAGATATTGTATAACCCAACATGATTATTTTTGGAAGCATGCATGAATGAACTTAGGGATAAAGTCTAGAGGCTTAATTTGAGAATGTCAATTATGATTGTGATATGAGAATGATGACAAATTGATAGAACTTGATAGTCCTATGATTCTCCATAAATAAACCCTAATAATTCTATTTCATTATTTCCTAATGATCGTTCTAAGCTTTGAACAATTGATTGAGGTGTTGATTGATGAAATGATAAGAGTCTCTATGAGACTAATTGAATGATGAGTTCCTCCATGAGACTGATTGAGATAGTTTGATTGGTTTGGATTTTTTTATGAGCATTGAGTCGTAGGAGGAGTATCGAGCATCAAAATATTAAGAGTTAATCTAACTCTCATGCATTAAACTACGTAGCCAAGTGTAGGTGAGGACTAGGACTGTCACATTATGCTGAGGTTCCCTCTAGATAGAAGTCCCTGAAACAATAGAGGACTTGTAATTGCCATCTCCATTTTGGCCTTGTCCATTATGGTTTAGATTTATTCTCTACCTAGCAAGTACTAAACGACTATGGCAATAACGGTAGCTTGTTATACAATCACTGGCTCATACGTGATTGTTGCTGGATAAGAGAAACTCCTAGAAAGTTCTCATCGTGAGTACTCTGAGTTGAGATGAGATGAGATGTGATTAGATGAGTTGAGTTGAGTTCCTTTAAGATGAGTCTGATTTGATCGATGAGGTTGATTGGTTGATGGGTCACTTTTTTACTCTTTATTCTTCCTTTAGATAGACATTTGACATATTTATTGTTGACTATTCTGAGTTGATGTTGTTCCATATTATTCTACCTGTTTTTATTTCATTCATTTATTTTACATACCGTACATTTCACGTACTGATGCCACTCTATGCTGCATCATTCATGATGCAAATATAGGGATTAGAGATTATCAACAGGCGCATCGTTGAGGATCTAAGATGTTCAGCTGATTGGTGAGCCTCCCCTACTTCAGAGGATTGACTATCTTTACTTCATCTTACTTTAGAGTTAGACTTAATTAGCTTTATTTTGATTTGAAGTAGTCATGAGTCTGTCATTGGTACTGCTTAATGGTGATAGAGGTGTCAAAGACTAGAGTTGAATGGTGATTGTTAACATTGTGAGCTAGTTCTTTCTACTAGCCCTTTTGTTATTGTCTTCTTTGAGACTAGTTGATGATGTACCCATTTACTTCCTTATGTCTTCTGCTGATTTATAGAGTTTATTGACTGAATGAATTAATCAGGCCAAGCGGTTCGCTTGGGGACTAACAATAGTCTCTGGGTGCCGGTCACGTCTTGGGTACCCTATTGGGGTGTGACAATTTGACCAATGCCATACTTTTATTATGAACGATATGATCGTCTTAAAAAGTATAATATAGTCTTTTCTAAAAGTTAAGATTTTAGGGACAAAATATTATATCACTAGTCACTAATACTATTTTTGATTTGTATTTAAGCAGATTTTTGTGATTTTGAAAATTTACAAAAATTTATAATTTTTAAATAATACATGGCTATATTAAAATTCATAATCTAGTTTGTTCTATAATAAGAAATATGCAACTTAAAAATAACAACATACTAAAGGAAGCAAGATGACGAGGACGACAACGACGACAACAAGAATAATAAGTAACACACTATTATACGGTACTAATGAAGAACAATTAGAAAATGACATGAGATGCTATCTCAGTGCATACTAGCTCTTTGAAGAAAAGCTAATATTAAGTAACATTCATCAAAGTAAGATGACGACGATGACAAGGCAACAACAGCAACAAGAATAATAAGTAACACACTGTTATACGGTACTAAAGAAGAACAATTAGAAAATGACATGAGATGATATCTCACTGCATACTAGCTCCTTGAAGAAAAGCTAATATTAACTAACGTTCATCCAACTCTAGACTATAGTTAAGATTATTACATTAACAAAATAAAGATAAAGCTAAAGAGGTTGCTTATAAAAATATCATTGCAAAAGCATTTCTCTCGCAACTAGTATGAGTTTTGTCACGCCACGGGAGGGTACCCTTGGCGTGGCCAACACTAAGAGACTATTGCTAGCCCCCGAGAAAACCACTTGGCCTCATCATCACATCATACTTAACAATGGACGAATAACTCAACTAGATAGGCATCTTAGTATACAGATGAAAATAAGTTTAGATATAAGAGACTCATCAAACCCTCTACTCAAATGTCTATGAAGCGTCTACTCAACAATCTAGAGTGGTGCCATAGCAGATCATTGACACCTCAGTCAAGAAATTGAAAGTACTCTAAGAAAACAAGAAATGAACAGGGCTCCTCCAAAAAGCTAGGAGGGCTCATCAACTCTAGAAGTGTACTGATCTGGATCTCAACAATCCACAAGCTGAAGTCCTCTATCACCTGCATCTGCATCATAAAAATTATGCAGGTACAAATAAATGTCAGTACATAGAATATATTGGGATGTAAAATAGCTCAAGAAAAGTAAAGCTTGACTTACTCACCTTGACTCAACAACTCATGCTCAAAAAAGCTTATGCAAGTTTAGAGTAATCATGCTTTTAAAAGTACGCTTAGTAAAATAGACTCATTTTGAAATCTCGTGCTCAAATTTATATTTCTTGGGAGTTTATCATAACTGACATCTATTCCACCACCTTTAATTTGGTGATGCACAATAAATTAGCATCGTTGCCACGTCCACCTTAACTTGCCACGAAAAAGAGCAAGCAACTCTCTCTTGGATCCCAAGTAAATGTCCATTTGCGAGACAAGAGTCGCCAGACTAGCTATAACTACTATACTATGTTAGCAACATAGTTATGTTAGATTCAGTAGGTATATAAATGCTGGCTCACCGAATTAGATATATACACCAGCTTGGTGCATACTCATCCCAAGACTAAAACATGCTCAACTCATCAATTGACTCATTATCAACTTATCATCGACTCATCACCAACTCATCACCAACTCATAACTTAGCGCTCAATCAAGGAATTCAAACTCAACCCCTTTGGGATATCTCATCTCATATCAAGTATGCAATAATTAAATCAATCAATGTAATTAATCGACTCCACTCTGACTCGAACGATCATTTAGACTCATGCAAATCGAATCATCATATCGTGCAAATAAAATAAAGATACTCATATGTAGCAACATAGAAATATATGACTCAATGTGATATGCTTCTCAGGCTTAATCATGCTCAAATTACTCAACTCATGTACTTAACCTCAACTCGTCAATATGCATGAAATGCAAAGAAGGGCTCATGCTAGCAACTATTAAGTACATGTATAAATCTCATATTAATACTCATGCTACATAGAAACTTTCTCATATAGTATAATAAGAAAATAAGCTCTCATGATAAATTGACAATTTCAATATTTAGATGATAAAGTATTCAAATCTCAACTCTTTTCCAAATCTTGAATCAACGAAGATAAAGGAGAGTGTGAAGGAAGGATTTCACACTTTGGTAGGCCTTACATACCTGAAAATTCAAGAATTATTGATCCTCAACCAATCTTTTCTATTGGATAATAAACCCTAGCTTATCCCTCTTCTCTTTTTTGCTCTCAAGAAAACCCTCAAGGTTGAATTAGTGATTAATGACCTTAGGATTTATTTCCAAGGCTTTAAACAAGCCAATGATATGAAGGGTTTTAACTAAAATGAGTCAGAAAGGATAAAAATACCCCTTCAGTAAAACTGGCAACAGGGTCTATGAAACCGCTTATACGACTTGTAGACCCTACTCTGAGCCATATTTGCTCCTTATAGGTGAAACTAAAAATTATGAATCTCTACAAGTTGATACGAGACCTCCTTTTATGAGTCATAGGCTGAGATATGAGTCATAATTGACCTCTTGTGGCTAGAAGGTCTTTAAAACATGAAAACTAGAACTGAGTATGAAACCTGGGTTTACAAGTCGTATTGCTCTTTCCAGGTCGTAACTGATTCTCATAGGTAAGATGACCCAGTAGTTTGAGACACTGCAATTCTATACTAAAGCTTCTCTACGAGATGTAAAGCCTGGTATGAGTCATAGAGGCCCTCGTAGACCCTGTATTGTAGTATTTTTCTTAGCAATTCTCTGCATATACTAATCCAAATGAGATAGGAGGAAATTAAGAGGTGTTACATATCTCCCCCTTGGAATCATTTGTCCTTGGATGAAGAGAAAGATAGGGATCTAGGACAAGGAACAAATCTCCCTATAGAATCTAACAATAAACCAATTCTCATCTCACTCGTGCAATCAACCAATTAAGAATTCAGCAAGTAAAGTAGTCAAATAGTTATCAAATTACATCTATCCTCGCTCGGACTCTTGAACTCTATCATCTATCATATGGAGAGTGAAAAGAGGATTCAAGGAATGGAAATATACTAATTTAGAGGAAAATATTTACCATCAACTCTCCCATCATTAGCAAGAAGAATAGATGGGGATATTTGGCCTTCATGTCCTTTTCCTCCTCTCAAGTAACTTCCTCTATGAATTGGTTCTTTCGTAATACTTTGATAGATACAACCTCTTTAGTTCTTAACTTTAGAACCTAATGGTCAAGAATTTGAACCGGAACTTCCTCATACCTCAGACTGTCTTTCACTCTAATACTCTCAACAGGCGCAACCAATTGTGGATCTCCCAAATACTTCTTAAGCATCAAAATATGGAAGACTAGGTGGATGACCTCTAACTCTGGTGGTATCTCAAACTAGTAAGACATATTGCCCACTCTTTTTATAATATAGTAAGGTCTAATATACCTCTAACTCAACTTTTCTTTCTTTTTGAATTTCATAACACCCTTCATGGGCGACACTTTCAGATACACCCAATCATTGACCTTAAACTCTAAGTCTCTTCTTCTGATATTTGTGTAGTATTTTTGTCTACTATGGGAAATATTCAACCTTTATAGAATGATATTCACATTATCCATAGCTTGGTAGACCAAGTTTGGCCCAATCAACTCTTCTTTACCTACCTCAAACCATCCAATCGGCGACCTACACCTTCTCCCGTAGAGTGCCTCATATGGGGCCATCTGAATGCTCGAACGGAAGTTGTTATTATAGGAAAACTCTATTAAACACAAATGGTCATCCTAATTACCTTTAAATTCAATGGCATAGGCCCTTAACATGTCCTCCAATGTTTGAATAGTACACTCCGCTTGGCCATCTGTATGAGGGTGGAAAGTTGTGCTAAGGAGCACTTTCATACCCAAACCTTTCTAGAAAGATCTCTAAAAGAGGCAGTGAATTGGGATCCTCTATCTAAGATAATAGATAAGGGAACTCCATACAATCTAACAATCTCTCTTATCTATAATCAGGCATAGTCCTCTATAGTGTCAGTCATCTTGACTACTAAGAAGTGAGTAGACTTAGTCATCCTGTTAACTATCACCCAAATTGAATCTTGCTGTCTGCGAGACCTCGATAAACCTATGATGAAATCCATGTTGATCATTTCCTATTTTAACTCAAGAATCTCAAAGCTTTGACTACTCCATATGGTCTTTGGTGCTCAATTTTAACTTGCTAGCAATTCGGGCACTTGGAAACAAACTCTGCAATATCTCTTTCCATTCCACCCCACAAGTAGACTTCTCTCAAGTCGTGGTACATCTTGGTAGACCCTATCTGCATAAAATATCTAGAACTATAGGCCTCTTCCATGATCCTCTCTCAAACCCCATCAACATTTGGAACACACAACCTACTTTGATACCTCAATACTCCATATCCCCCTTTGGAGAAAGCCATCACTATCTGCTTATGCACATCCTCCTCCAACTGTAGTAACACAAGATCTGGATCTTGTTTCTCTTTCACTTCCACTACTAGAGATGATGCAGACCCATTATGCACCATGACCACTCCTTCGTTCAATTAATCTAACTGAACTACCAATCGTCTCAGTCTGTGAACCTCTTTGGGCATCTCCCTTTTCTCCTCCTCGAAATGGGCAGTGCTTCTTATGGACAACCTATTAAGAGCATCAACAACCAAATTAACTTTACCTGTGTGGTAAAGGATTCTTATGTTGTAGTCTTTGAGCAAATCTAGCTATGTCTTCTACTTTAAATGAAGCTCTTTTTGGGTGAAAACATATTACAGACTCTTGTGGTCTGTAAATACATCAACATGTGTTCTGTACAAATAGTGGCGCCATAGTTTGAGAGCAAACACCACTATCGCCAAATCCAAGTTGTGAGTGGTATAATTCTTCTCATGCTCCTTAAGTTGCCTTGAAGCATAGGCAACAACCTTTCCCTTCTGCATCAACATATATCCTAATCTCACTCTCGAAGCATCATAACAAATAACGAACACATATGTTCCATCTGGCAAGGTCAACAGCAGTGTAGTGATGAACCTCATCTTCAACTCATGAAAGCTTTTCTCACACTTGTCAGACCACTCAAACTTGACCTTTTTATGAGTCAATTTGGTCAGGGGTGCAGATATGGAAGAAAATCCTTCAACAAACCTCTGGTAATAGCCAGTCAATCCCAGAAAGCTTCTTACATCAGTCGGCGAGGTTTGTCTTCGCCAATTCTTAATTGCCTCAATCTTTTGAGTATCCACTCGAATTTCATCTCCAAAAATCACGTGACCTAATAAATCCACAGATTTGAGCCAAAATTCATACTTAGAAAACTTTGCATATAACTCCTTGTCTCGGAGTGTCTGTAAAGTGATCCTAAGGTGATTGGCATGCTCCTCTTCATCTCTGGAATATACAAAAGTATCATCAATAAACACGATCAAGAATAGGTCAAGGTATTGTCTAAACACTCTGTTCATCAGCTTGATAAAGGTTGCGGGTGCATTTGTCAACCCAAAAGACATTACCAAAAACTGAAGTGACCATATCATGTTTGAAAAACCATCTTTCGGATGTCACATTCTCTAACTTTCAGTTGGTGAGAGCCCTCCCAAGACTAAAATATGCTCAACTCATCAATTGACTCATTATCAACTCATCATCAACTCATAACTCAATGCTCAATCAAGGAACTCAAATTCAACCTCCTTGGGGTATCTCATCTCATTTCAAGTATTCAATAGTTGAATCAATCAATGAAATTAATTGATCAATTCTGCCTCGAACGATCATTTAGATTCATGCAACTCGACTGATCATATTATGCAAACAAGATAAAGATACTGAAGTATAGAAACATAGAAATATATGACTTAACGCGATATGGTTCTCAGGCTCAATCATGCTCAAACTACTTGTTCACGTACTCAGCCTCAACCTTAACTCATCAATATGCATGGAATGCAAATTACGCCTCATGCTAGCAACTATGAAGTACATGTACATATCTTATATTAATACCAATGCCATGTAGAAACTTTCTCATGTAGTATAATAAGAAAATAAGATCTCATGATAGATGTGAGAATTTTAATATTTAGTTGATAAAGTTTCTCAAATCTCAACTCTTTTTCAAATCTTGACTCAAGGAAGATGAAGGGGCATGTGAAGGAAATATTTCACACTTTGGTAAGCCTTACATACCTAAAAATTGAAGAATAATCGATTCTCAACCAATATTATCTCTTAGATAGCAAACCCTAGCTTCTCCCTTTTGCTCTCAAGAAAACCTTCAAGGTGGAAGGAGTGATGAATGACCTTAGGGTTTATTTCCGAGGCTTTAAACAAGCCGAAAAAGTGAAGGGTTTTAATTAAAATGAGAAGGAAAGGACAAAAAATACCCCTTTAATAAAACTACTGACAGGGGCTACGAAACCTTGTATATGACTCGCAGACCCTACTATGAGTCGTATTTGCTCCTCGCAAGTGAAAATTCTGAAAATTCTGAATATCTAGAAGTTGATACGAGACCTCCTTTTATGAGTTGTAATCTAAGATACGAGTCATAACTGACCTCTTGTGGTTGGAAGGTCCTAAAAACACAAAACAGTGGAACTGAGTTCGAAAACTAGGTTTATAAGTCATATTTCTCTTTACGGGTCGAAACAATTTCTCGTAGGTAAGATGGCCCTGCAGTGTGAGACACTGCAATTCTATACGAAAGCTCCTCTACAAGTCATAGAGCCTGGTACGAGTCATAAAGGTCCTCGTAGATCCTCTGCTGTAGCTTTTTCTCAGTAATGCTCAACATACACTCATCCAAATCAGACAGGAGGAAATTAAGGGGTGAAATCTATGTAGAAAAGAGAAAAAAATTCAAGATGTGATTTCATATATGATACCATGATATAAACAAACTAGAAAGCTATGATTTTTTATTAATGTACCTCAATGGATAACTTAATAGGATTCAATAATCACTAAATTATGAAAAAAAAATAAAGTTAGGTGCTAAAAAGCTATAAAGTTGTTGTCTATTTAATGAAAAGAATTATGATAAAATTTATTCAACGCACTATTAATACTTTTCAAAAATGAAATGTCTTATGAAGTTAATGAATCTACTCAGCAATATTCGTGGAGAGTGAAGGGATAAAGTCTCTCGTAAGAAGTCTTTCTCCATTAATTATAATATGACATTTCCCCTTGTTCACTCAGATAACTGTTGGAAAAAAGATTGCAAACAACTCAAAGCACAGAGGCTAAAAGTAAGAGGTTTAAAAATTTGTTGAAATTTAGCTTTTCTGTATATTTTATCAAAGGAAAGTACAACCCTTATCTAGACTTATAAATAAACAAACCATCAAATCAACCACTATTCCATTAACTAATCAATAATTATCACTAAACTAGAAATACTGCAGCATGATTGGTAATGGCCAAAGAAAATTAGAAACTACTAACAAATTAAATTTGACCAAGTCATACTTTAAATCGGTCTTCGATACTCCCCCAAGTTACAGACACCAAGAGAAACCCTCAAATAGATAAACTTGTCTGTTGCCAAAAACTTGATCAGTATATCAGTTAATTGCTTATGAGTGCTGCAATGTTTCAATACTATTTCCACTTTTGCTACTAGATTACGAATGAAATGGAAGCAAACATCAATGTGGTTAGTTTTGCTATAAAAACTTGGATTCTTTGTCATGGCGATTGGTGCTTTGTTGTCACAGTATATCTTTGTTGAACTTGCTTGCATATGCTAAAGTTATGCTAACATCCTCCTTAGCCAAATGGCTTGACATGCTACTGGAGTTACTGCAATGTACTCAGCTTATGAGGTTGATAACGTTATTGTAGCTTTCTTTTTTAGAATCCAAGTCACCACACCTGAACCTAGAGTAAAATATGAGCTGAAATGCTTCGTCTATCATCCAACGAACCAGCATAGTCACTACCAGTAAATCCACATAATCTGAAATTGAAAACTTGTGAGTACCAGATCCCATAGTTTATAGTTCTAGCGATATAATATAAAATCCTTTTTGCTGCTCTAAAATGAATCTTTGAAGGTTGTTGAATAAATCTAGAAATGACACCAACAAAGAATTCAATATCGGGACAAGAGTGAGTTAGGTAAAACAAATCTCCAACAAGGCTTCTGAAATTTCTAGTATCATTCATCTTCGCTTTCTTATAAAATATAAATTTTTACTAATATTCATAGGTGTAGCCGCAATCTTGCAATTAAGTAGACCAAATTTGTTGAGAAGGTTCCTAGCATATTTCCTTTGTGATGGAAATATTCCATCTTCAGCTTTATGAACTTCAAGGCCAAGAAAATAATGTAATAAACACATATCAAAAATATCAAACTCATCCATCATTCGAGACTTAAACTCATCCACAAGAGAAATAGAAGATCTAATATAAATAATATCATCAATGTAAAGAAACACAATGATGAAATCATTACCTTTTTTCTTTACATACAATGTGGGTTCATTCTTACTTCTCATATATTCTTTTTTCTAAAAATATCTATCGATTTTGTTATACCACGCTTGAGAGACTTGCTTCAAATCATATAATATCTTTTTTAACTTGTAGACCTTTGTTTCATCGCCTTCTTTATGAAACCTTCTGGTTTGCAACATAGACCTCTTCTTGCAAGTCTCTGTTGAGAAATGTTGACTTGACATCTAATTGATGAACTAGTCACTGTGACTATGCTACCAATACTAGAACATGTCTGACAGTTTCAAACTGATCAATACTATATTGTTGTGCATATCCTTTGAACACAAGACGAGCTTTATGCTTCTGTAGGCTGCCACCTACCATAAACTTTGTCTTGAAAATTTACTTCAAGTCAATTACATTTTTGTCTTTCGGTAATTCCGCCATCTCCTATGTGCTATTCTTTTCGATAGAAATCATCTCTTCTAACATCGCACTTTGCCACTCTTCCTTTTCGGATACTTTTCTATAATGTTTGGGGTCTAAAACAACAAAAGAAAATTAACAAGATGTATACATGGCACTAGTATACTTGGAATTGGGCTTTGTAACCCTTGTTGATCTTCGCAGTGGAATTGGCTTATCTGTAGACTTTTCAAGAATTATAGATAAAGAATTTATGCTCGATAAAGCTGAAGAAGATGAATCTGAGGAAGATGTAGAAGAACTCACTTTTGTTGCCGTAGAATTTGGCTGTTAAATTCCATCAAATGTGATTCCTGTTGGCATACGAATCTACTCTTGTATCTTATCATTGCATCTACTCCAATTCCAGCTTGCCATTTCATCAAATACTCCATCCCTTCTGACTAAAGTCTTTCTACTAAGGGGCTTACACAATCTATATGCTTTGGATTGTGTACAATAACCAATAAAAATATAAGTTTCAAATTTTCATCCAACTTATAAAGAATTTGAGAATTTATCAAAGCATAAGTAATACAATCAAAATTCTTAAATAACTTACAAATGATTTTCTACCATGCTAAGCTTCAAATGGAGTTTAATTAACAAATTTGTGGGAGACATATTTAATAAATGGACTGATGTCGCCACACCATCAGCGTAAAAATGATTTGAAAGTCCCTTTGCTTGCAATATGCTTATTGCCATCTCTACGATAGTGCGATTTTTCGAAAGATTAAATTCCTTGGACAAAAATTTGCCGCCTCTATCAGTGCAAAAGACTTTGATGGACAGACCACTTTGTCTCTCAACCTTGGCTTTAAAATGCTTGAATTTTTTAAAATATTTTTTATTTGCTTTCCAAAAAATAGACCCAACTCATACGACTATCAGTAAAGAGTAGAAAATAATGATTCCCACCAAAAGAAGTAATATGCATGGGTCCACACAAATCAACACGTATATTTTCAAGACACTTTGAAGCCCTCCATGCCTTTCCAATAGGAAAAGACTTTCTAGTTTAATTTTCATAAATACACCATTCACAAAGATCAATAGAATCAATTTTTGGTAGTCTAAGAACCACAACTTTGTCAATTGGTAATTTCAATCCCATTATATTGAGATGATCATTGGAACATCTAGTAGAATTATTAAAATACCCCTAGATGAGAGATGTGCTCATAATACGTCTTCTCAAACTCTGGTGGCAAATCCGGGGTTGAAAATACTTTCGACATAAAAAATTGTATGGGAAAATGGTCTTGGTTGATTTTTAGAGTAACCGGATCAAAAGATAATTTTTTGATGCAAAAACTCATTTTAGTGAGAGTGCGTGACATGCCCTCATCGCGGACTTGTCATCGATTCACACTTAGATGTGATTCCAATGTTTTATACAAGATTAGAAAATCTATCAAAACATTTTTGGAAGAAAATGTACTAGTACGCGACAAGTCCGGGTCATGGACCTAGTTCACCCACTTGTACCAGCGAAGTTTAAAATTTTAAATCTTTTGAGGGGCATTCCAGATATTTCTCCACCCCTTCTAAACTTATCCACAGCCAATATAGGTTGTTTTTGGTCTAAAAAGGGTTTCTAAACGCATTCTAAAGTCTCTTACGCAAAAAAATTGAGTTAGAGTTCTTGAGAGAAGAAGAGAAGAAAAACTAGGATTCCAAAGGATGAGGTAAATTTCTTGTAAAGACTAGTGATCGTCCTTCATTCCAGGTATGTAAGGCTAACTTAAAGCATGTGATTATTCTTCCATATGCCCCATAATTGTGATGTAATGAGTTTTGACAGTATTGTTCACATGATTGCATGTCTTGAAAACATCTATAATTTTAACTTGTTTTTGCTTGCATTGCATAATTGATAAATTTTTATTCTACTTGCTTTTTGATTAAATGGTTTTGAATTCCGGCATTGATCATAAACCCTATGTGTCATTTACTAAAACTTGCAAGAATGAACTTAGGAGATGAGTCTAGAGCCTTGATGGTATGAATATGCATATGACTGTGACTGTGATTGTGATCCTAATATGAGAGCACTAACGATGATGTCGATGAAACTCGATGTTCCTAGGTCTTAAAGATCATAAAATTAATCCTAAGATAGTGATCCTAATCCAAAGGTTGATGGTTGATGAAATGAATTGAGTTAAAAATGTCCAATGAGACTAATTAGAAGAGTAATTCAGATGATTCATATCTTATGAGCATGTTGAGTCATAGGAGGAGTATTAAACACTAAATTGAAGAGTAGATAATAACTCAAACTCAATAACTATGTGGTTAGTGTAGGAGAGGATTGATAAAACCGGATGTTTTCTTGTACCAAAATAGGACTTGATGTTCTTTATTGTGGATCCTCCAATGTTATGTCCTTTATCCCTGCAAGGTACTGGATGGATGTGGTAATGACATCACTTCATTGTATCATCCTTGGCTCATAAGTGATGATTATTGGTTAGAAAAACTCCCAGATAGGCCATGATAGTATCTTGGTGTGATGGTTGAGTTTCTTACATTTCGAGTGTAGTCTCTTGAGTTGAGTCTATGATTGAGTTGAGTTGATGCTTGAGTTGAGTGTTTTTTATGATGTTCTTTCTCTCCAGTTATTTTATATACTTGTACATTCCACGTACTGAGGCCCATTTGGACCTATATCTTTTTATGTCACAGAGACAGGTACTCGAGGTCCACAACAGGCGCTCATTTGAAGGTCTATTCTTCCTACAGCTAATTGGAGAGACCTCTTCTCCATTCAGAGGATACCATTTTATATTTCTTATGCTTTGAATTAGTTTCATTTTGAGTTGTTGTACTGTGGCTTTTCATGGTACCATTCTAGACTGTAAAGGTAGAAGCTTCATAG
This sequence comes from Solanum sejunctum, assembly GCA_025642045.1. Lineage (NCBI taxonomy): Eukaryota > Viridiplantae > Streptophyta > Magnoliopsida > Solanales > Solanaceae > Solanum > Solanum sejunctum. Next base: position 15,415,854 of record JAOTQJ010000011.1, on the reverse strand, counting down.
ACTAGAAGATGATAAATTAATGTTGAGGTCCTTCTTTTCTCGAATTGAGTTTCCTTTAAATCTACTATTATGTCACAAATATTGAGTTTGACTTTGTTGGCCTATGAACCTTATCTAATGAGTTAGAAGCAAACTGAGCTGCCCATCATTATGCCATGTTTATTCTACTGTCTTCCACTGATTTAAATGCTTGAATGACTGTCATGAGGCCAAGTGGTTCGCTTGCGGACTAGCAATAGTCTCTGAGTGCTAGCCACATTTAGGGTACCCTCCTGGGGCATGACAATCATACCTCAAATGCCACAACTTTGAGTCATCCTTTGCACCAAAAGCAAGGACGAACATAAGTTTCCATATTGCAAACATCCAATGGAAATATCTTATTTGGTGTCACGGTGATGCAAACCTTGTTGCCTGACTTCTTATTTGTAATGACTCGAGCATTGTCATCAAATCAAAGCAAATACCCCATAGTATTAGTTGTCCAAACTTGACAAATTATATTCCAAATCAGGTACAGATTGAATGTTATCTAGCATTTTTACTTTATCATGACTAGTATCAAATACTCACGATGCCTTTTCCTTCAACCAACATGTCTTTTGTGTTACCAAGCTATACCATACTCTTTTGCTTCTCATTAAGCTCCTTGAACAAAGATTTAGCACCTGTCACATGATTTGGACAACCACTATCTACAAACCATAAATCACTTGGCTTATGGTCTGTCTCAACGCATGCCATAAGATATAATTCTCTTCCTCATTTTCTCCTACTGCAAACTTTATTTTCTGGTCTTTTTACTAACAATCAGCCCTTATATGCTCATAGTGCTGATAGTGATGACATTGTATGCTATTTTATTACCTTGCTCATTGGACTGCTTATGCCCATCATTCCTTCCTCTGCCTTTTCCATAACCATGACCTCGACCACCATGAAATCCTCTTATTCCTCGACCTCTAGTTGTTGGACCGTTATTTTCTCCATACTTAGTTGCTTTGTCTTTCAATTGAAATGCTTTCTTGCATTCTTTTCCAGAAGCAATGACATGATAAAATTTTGGAGTCAAGCTTCATAGTATCTTTTTCCACAATAGTCTGGTTAATAACTTTTTTTGCCATAGGATCGTATGTTGCTGACAATTGCCACTGCTTTGGATAAAAACTCAGAAATATATTCTCCACTTTTCATCATCAAGGTTTCAAAGTCATGTCGAAATGACTACAATCTCACCATAATGACCTTTGAATCACCTTGAAACTCCTTATGTAGAATGGACAAACTTGCTTTGTTGTGGTTGCTATCGCAATCCATGAAAAGATATTATAATGGACAACTTGTTGGATAAACATCAATGCCTTAATGTCACATCCCGGGAGGATACCCTAGAAGTGGCCGATACTCAATGACTATTGATAGTCCCCAAAGGTTAGCCTCATCACATTCATTCAATTATTATTCAACATATTAGAGGAAGACTAAAGATAGTAAATGGGTAGACAAATCTCAACATATAAATGGTCCAAATCAAATCAATGAGACAAGCATGAAATGAACTAGCTTAAATAATATCCGATCAACAAATCAACTCTAGTTTATGAATCCTCTATCAACTTTTAATCGGTACTAATAGGAGACCCATGACTACCTCAAATCAAAATAAAGAAAGTCTAAAGTCTGACTCTAAAAGCTAGTTGAAAAATATAAATGAGAATCCTCTGTGTTAGACCCGTTTTTCTTTAAATTAAGGATAATTATCCAATTGGGAAATATTATTGTGGATGTCGTGTAATTTGAACTTAAGTACATTTACGGTGCATGATTAGAGTATCAAGTGAATTTGGCGTGCATAATTAAGTTTGAGTCGGAAGTCCTCGATTGGAT
>JAOTQJ010000011.1:15392457-15403039 GCA_025642045.1 Solanum sejunctum | reverse complement strand
GAATTCTCAAATTTTCCTTTCTCCTACGTGTGATACGTGAAATATTTTAATATTATAAGAAATGAGATGATTAAAAAATGTGAGTGCGAGTTAGCGTGTTATTATGGTACTTGAATTGATAAATGTGGTGAAGTGATGAGAATTCTATATTTTTGATATACATATATATATATATATATTGTTGTGGTGGAACATTATGAGTGGATTTGCTTGTGGAATTCATATCATATTCATTTATTCCATGACATGCATATTTGCATTGATTCCGGATATTGATACAAGTGAGATGAAAAATATTGTGACGCAGAGGTAACATGCCGGCGAATTTATGATGATATTGTAATGCCGAGGTAACATGCCGACCAATTTATGATGATATTGTGATGCCGAGGTAACATGCCGGCGATGATATGATATTGAGATATTTATGATGAAATTATAATGCCGAGGTCTTTGCCGGCAACTATTGCATAATGCATTGCATTTCACCCTTGCATACTATTGCATAGCATGGTGTTATCCTTATGATTGATTGTGCTATCACTTTCAACTTGTGTTTTGGAAATTGTGATATGGTAATATACCATTTTTATTATGTATTATGTATTATTGGGTCAAAATAATTTTTTGTGCAGGTTGTAGTCGTGGAAATCGACTGGGACGAAAGGAGTTTGTGTATTCTATTAGACTTACTTTGTTTTGTTAGTTGACTTGCTGGGTACCGCGTGGTATTTGATACTCACCCCTTGCTTCTACACTCGTGTAGGTGGTGAACCCGGGCAGTGAATAGTAATTTCTTGATCCGCCGAGAATTCTCCGGAGACGTAGAGAGGTAGTTGTTGTCATCTGGCTGACTCTCTTGCTCCTATTTCTTCTGTACTTGTTCTATTCGAGAAGAAGCACAGTGTGAACTTGTATTTCTTTGATTTTCTGTATTGTTAGTAGCTTGTATGCATGACAACCAATCCTTGGATGGTATTTAAGTTGATGGAAATTTCTTAGTTTTAGTTATCTACTCTAGTTAAATTACTTGCACGCGTTATGTTTATTATCCCTTTGAGTTAAGCCTGACTTGTTCTGGTGGGATTGAGCAAGTGTTATCACGCCCAATTTTTGGATCGTGACAGGAGGTGTTTAGAGGGAGGGGGTTGTGGGTAGTTGAACTAGAGCACTGGTGGGTGAATGAGGAAGAAATGGTGGGTGGTAGAAAGATTTCTGATGGATATATGCCGGACATAATTTCCAGTGAAGAAAAAGTAACAGGTAGGAGAAGGAGAAGGAGCCAAGATAAGACAAAAAACAAAAGAAAAGAAAGATAAAAAGTAGAATTAAAATAAACAACATTGTTGCAACATACCCAGTAAAATCCTACAAGTTGGGTATGGGGAGAGTAGCGTGTACATAGACCTTTCCACTAATCTTATAGAGATAGAGAGCTGGTTTCTGGAAGACCCTCGGCTCAAATGTATTAGCCCCAAAAGCAAAAAATAATAGATATATAATAGCGATTATAATAAAAAGCAATGACAATGTTATAAACAAAGTTCAAACATTTAAAATGAAAGAAATGTTAAGAAATTTACCTTTTCTCATTTCATGCGCTTTTTTAGACGCTCACACACTATCTACATTCTACGCTACATGGGCTCCAAAAGTGGTATCAATACCACTTCGAACTAGTTTAGGAGGTGATTGCAAAGGCATATCCAGAATTTCAAGAGGATGGGTGCAGTGTACTACCATTTGATTGAATCCTATAAAAATTTGCCATCACAACAACTTGACAAATAAACTATAACTAATACAATTATTATAAAAAAAGTATACATTATTCTACTTAAAATTATTCTTAACAATGTTTTATACTTCAACAATCAGCATGTTATTTGAAGACAATCACTTTACAAATAAAAAAAAAGTGAAGAAAAAGACAACGGGAAATGCTCTAATATACCCTCTACTTTCTTTTATTGTTCAAGTCTATCCCCCATTATACATTTTAGCAAGCTATTTTAATCCCTGCTGTTAGGCGACATTTGAAATTTTCCCCTCATTTGACAGAGATGAAACATGGGGCCATCTGAGTGCATTCCCAATCCAACCTATAAGCCCCCCCCCCCCCCAACTCCAAATAAAAACACCCCAGAACCACACAAATTTAAAAACCCAAAAAAGAGAAGCTCCTTCCTCCAAAATATGGAAGTGTTCAGATATGGTGATCCTCAAAATTAGCACCAAATCCTCCCAACATGCCATAGCTAATATCCTTTGATTTAAGCACACACAACACCACGATCCAATTTACAAACAACAATGCTTAAAAGATTTTCAAGATAGCCAATTCAAGTTCAAAGAACTCCAAGTTCATAGTTATATTCGAGATCTCCATTCTCAACAGCAACCATTCAATTAATGCTCAACTTTTTTGATGAAGGGATTAATGCTCAACTTTCCAGCAACAAAGGACTATCAAAGTCTTTAATTTCAAATTTTCAATCACAGAAGCCCTAACAGAATTTTCCATGCTTATTTGCTCGGATTTTTTGACTCGCAGAGTGAAGATTCATTTTTTCAAACCTCAAATCTGATTCACCAAGGAACACAACAGCTCTTTAACTTGCGAATCTTCTTTAACGATGATTTCATCGATCACTATCACCTTCTCCACTGATTCAGCCCAACCTCCACCATAATAAAGAAATTTCAAGAAGATCTAAGGATTAGGGTTTTTAAAAGGACAAATGAAATTTCTGCTGATATTCTAGAATTTAATGAATAGTTACCTTTTCAAAAAGAATTCTGGTCGCCGATATTTCTGCTATTTACCTCTTCCTGGAGGTTCTCTTAGATGTATTTGAGAGATCTAAAGCAGGCGACGATTCTTTTGTTTCCTTTTCTATCCATTCTATTTTTTCATATCTAGTTTATTCTGCTTATGGATTTTTCAGACGAGGTTTCCTTAGAACCAGTCTCTCTAACTCTATGAGACACTGGTAAAGTCTGCGTATATTCTACCCTCCGCAGACCCCACTTGTGTAATTCCACTGGGTATGTTGTTGTTGTTGTTTTATTATGCCGATTTTTCGCAAATTATGTTCTCAAGTTGGTTATTTAAAGCTCCATGCATAATAAAATTGTAGAGACAATTTCAATCAAAATTTTTGCCAATCTCTTTGCATCACCATCTCTTAAAAAACCAACAAGGTCTGCACGTATTATCCCCATCTTTATCATTCAAAAGATTCTCTTTTCTCTCTATTTCGATGACAACATCATCCTAATGAATTTACAGAACCAAAGACCCTAGGGCTATCTTATTCTTTAATTTCTTCTATCTCAATCTTACAATTCTTTTATTTATTGGTCTTCTTTGTAAACAGAAGGGACTGAATTTTCAATGGCCTTCTTCCTTGGCCTTTCCTTCCCCTTCTTCAACCACTCTTTTCTTCTTCTCACTCTTCTTTCCATCACAGAGCAAATGTTGTGTGGTTCCTTTAAATTAAACTCCCTTAACAAGAATTAATCTGAATTCACCTTCTCTATTCATAACCGGTGGGCAATGAAGGAAATTTTGGGGGAGAAGCTATAGAGAAAGAGAGGAAAGCTATGTGATCTCCTTGAAATTTCATATAGAAAGGGAGAGAGGATGAGTCAAGAGGGATGAAGGGATAACTTGAGAAGAAAAGAAGGGAATGACAAGGATTTTTTGGTGGTGGTGGTTCTTGCAACTGAGGGGAAGTAATGATGTTCTTTTTTGTCGGTTCAAGTTACAATGAAATTTAATTAGCTGTAATTAATTGTGAAGGTTCAAACTTGTTTCCCCTCTCATACCTTTCAAAGAGAGTGCACACTTTTGTGCTATGTCATGACTCTTTTTTGAGAAAAGGTAACTTGTATTATAAGCAAAAGGAATACTCAAGAAGTATTATTGAACAAGTATTCCAGCAATACTTACAATCAAAAACACATAAGCGAGACTACCCTCCTATGAAATCATAAGTGATCCAAAATATTAGGGATATCCTAATCTTCTGGAGGATATTCATGTTTACAACAAAAATAGAAAAGAACCAAACAATTCAGTTTCATCTTCTCCATAGATCAGCTCTTGTTCTCAAAACATCTCTGGTTCCTCTCTAACCAAATACTCCACCAAATGCAAGCGGAGACAATCTTCCACCTCTTTTTGTGCCCTGGCTAATTTTCATCCCTATTCCGACATACCAAAGCTTCCTTTATGCTCTCTGGCATAGACTAACTAATGCCTCTTATGTAGACGTAAATCTGCCATAGTTTCAAAGTCTCCCTACAGTGTAAAAAGAGATGATTTTATTGTCTTTGCCTCACTTTCACAAAAAGAGCAACTGGAACACAACTGGACACCCCTCCACATAAGGTTATCCCAAGTGAGAGAAGCCTATTTTGCTAAAAGTCAAGTGAAAGGGACCACCTTGAAAGGCAGCTTAACTTTCCATATCATTTTCCATGGCTAGTAGCCAAGTTGAGTGTGTGTCCTCTGTGAGTTTCTATAAGCTGATCTCACTGAGAATCTTCCTTGTTTGTCTAGAACCCAAGATACTTTGTCTCCATTGTTACTGAGGCCCTTGCATTGCTTCAGCTTAGAGAGAATTCCAGGGACCTTGTTAATGTGCCTCAAATCTACACACTCATTAGCAATTCCAATAGCATCCATGATATGTCTTCCCTTAATAAAAGCCATCACGTGCATGCACCAATTTGGATACTACTTTTTCAACCTTTCAGTTAGCACCTTTGAAATGATCTTATAGATGCTACTTATTAGGCTAATAGGTCTGAAACCCTTCAGTTCTATAGCCTCTAACTTATTTGGGAACAAGACTATAAAACTGGTATTGAAGCTCCTCTCAAAGATGTTCTAATCATGAAATTTTTGAATTGATGCCACTACTTCTTTGCTTACTATATCCCCACAAGTGGTGAAGAATGCCATGGTGAATCCATCAGGTCCAGGTTTTGTCCCTAGCACATGCCATAACACAATCTTTGATCACAGACTCACTGAACTGACTTTGTAGCATTATATTGTCGTCTTCACTGATAACAGAACCTCATCTATGGTTAAATTGAGGTCTCATCTCTCTGATTCTCTGTACAAATTCTGGTAAAATTTGACAATCTCCTCTTTAATCACTGTTGGATCCCCTGTACACTCACCAACCACGAAGTCTGATTATATCATGGTAGCTTTCGTGACAGCTTGCAGTTCGGTGGAAGAACTTGGTGCTCCAGTCACCTTCCTTCATCATAGAGCTCTAGACCTCTGTCTCCATGCCATCTCTTCCCTTTTTGCATTCCTAAAACTCTACAGTAAGAACAGCTCTAAGATTGTTCATCATCAGGTAATTGTCTTTGGTCCTGAATTACCTCAAACTCTGCGAACTGGCTTAGGATACTCTGTTTTTGTATTCCCAAATTGCCTTGACTAGATCAACACCACTCTTTTAGTTTGCCTTACAAACATTTTAGTTTGTCAGCTAAAATATAATCAGGTGCATATATTCCTCTTTGAAAAAGTTCAAGGGGTAATAGGATCTTACAAAGATTGCATATGTAACTAAAAATCCAACTCAAGTTCAAGAGGGTACTTACTAAGTTGCTGGACTCTTCAAAAATGTCGCCGCATCAGTGTCGGATCCTTCAAAAATACACTATTTTTGGAGGATCCAACACGCAACCGTTGACATTTTTGAAGAGTCCGGGCAACATAGGGTACTTATGCTTCCTTGTTTTTCTTTTTTTTTTTTTTTTGAGAGAGGGAGAGAGAGAAAGTGGTAACAATGAAACATTTGCACATTTTACAAACTTTATTGATCTTTTCAGGGAAGAGAAACACCATGGTCCCAGAATCTTGATAATTCTAGCAATTAACTTTAACATCTCAATGACTCAATCTACTTGGTGATCAACATTCAGGACTTCTTAGGAAACTCAATTGTCTTAATCAATTTGAGTTGTAGAATTTAGAATCAAATCTGATTTAATCATAGACATGAGAAATGGGAATACCTCGCATAATAACCACCTTCTGGATCATTTCCTACATCATAGAACAAGCCACGGAAATAAACAAAGATGGATCGCGGAATATCTGGAGGGATGAAGTGGGATTGCATTTTCTGTGGAGGAGCATAAGGAGGAATTGTAATTGAACCATCCTTCAAACACACATGATTTCTTTGTCCAAAAGTTTGAACTAAAGTTGAACGCTGGAGCAATGGAAGAATTCCCCTCCCAATAGCTTTTTCCTCCTGCAATTGCATGAAGTAAGCAGATGTACCCATACATTCTCAGTCCTTAAGTAATGATAGAAATTTACAGTGAAGAAACAAGAAACTGCGAGTAATCCCTTAGGATCTCCATGACCTTTTTACCGAAATACAGCTAAGGAAATTTGATGTGTATAGCCATCAATCTGTGTTTTGGTGTCTGCAAGAAACAGAGTAAAGAGGAAGTGTAGAGAGAGAGAGGAGAGTTAATTCTCACTTGATAATGAAAACAAGCAGCAAAATCGTGTGGGACAATGAAGAAGTGATCAGCACCTTCTGTCCGATTCCAGTAAGGCCAGTTAGAAGCAATGAGTTGTATTGCGCTCCTCATCATTCTTGGTGACTTGAAGGGTAAAGGAAGGCCATTCGGTGTCAGGTCACAAGTGGTGTAAACAGGGGTGTAGAACCAATCAGCTTCCTCAGGATTAAGAGTCCGTACAGGGCTAGATAAGAGGAAACGATGCATATAGATCTCTGCAGCAAACATGTGACTGAGACATCGTGGGTCTTTCTGAAGAATTTTCTTGTTGTATTTGCTGGGAAGTTCATATACAAAAACTTTTAACCTGCCAACAGGATCATCTTCCAAGACATCACCAGCACTACCTGAAATGCAGAAATGAAAGGAAAGTAGATGACTTCATAAGCAAGTGTTCATGTCCTAATCGGCCAATCTAATGTAACATGCTAAAAGATAAGTCAGACATGCAAAATAACTGATAGAGAAACATACTCTATAAACCTCTATTCTGAAAGATTTAGCAACTTAGAAGGCTCAGAAGAATCTAATTACATTACATTTTTGAACACTATAAATTATATCACAGGAGAAGTTTTCAGGTGGGCAAAAAAGTGTTGCTTTACACTCAGAATGACAATCCCGTAGCACCTGTAACATTGAAATCTTCACCCACATAATATCTACGCTGTTGCAACTATCATTCATCCATGCCCCAAATCTCTTAACTCCCAAGTAAACATACATATATGGACCAATAGGTCCTAATGTTATTCTTGTTAATTGAATAAATTGACCAAAAAATATATATATAAAACTAGCTATGCCACCACAAAGTTTTCAACTTTCTCTTTTTCCTTGTGAAAAAATGTTCTCAAGGAATCAATTTAGGAAAAACATGTAACAAAACATCCAGGTGATGAAGGTCAAGCTATTCACTTTTTGAAAGAGCACAGGATTAACTTTATCAAATAAGAGAACATTGAAACACAAAACTCTCTAGCATCCTTTATCGAAGGACAGGCATGGCACAAGAGTTGTACCATCTCACTTCTTTAGGATCTACCATTAGAATCCCTAGCAACCTAGTACCTATATTCCAGTGACATGCACATCTTGGCCATGGTTACTGAATGCTTCACACGAGCAATCCTACCCGTAGGATTTCCTGTTGCAATTCCCTAAAAGTGCCAGCAGGCATACCACTTAAGCTTTTCCTAGATGTTAAAAAAGGAAGTTTCCGCAAACATAATGGCAACATATAGGAAAACAAGTTACTCCTGGGACCTCATTGAGCATCTGAGTTATCAACCTAACTAGGACAAAAGTAAATCTTCCAATTTTTCAAATCTAAAGCACAAATAGCTGTCAGAAACTTATATATCAGATACAATACATACTACAAAGACCCTCTGATAGATTATCTACAAGCATGAGGCTGACTCAGATCCATTACTCTCAAATCAAGGTCCAGACTTTAGATGTAAGATTTGAAACCTATGACAGGAAACCACTATCCCTAGTTCCAATCAGATAGCTTACGCCACATATTGTCTACTCAGTACTCTTCCTCACTATCTTTAGTTGTACTACCATGCTACCACCATAAGGTTTATATCCTTGAAATAAAGAAATGTTTGAAAGGAGGGAATAATCACCTATTTCTTTCCAACCTTTTTAAAATGAAGAATGATCACCCATTTTTAATCAACCATCCAGGACCAATATAAGTTGAATTGATGCCAAGTGCTGAATTTGGTTCATCAAGCTGAAGATCTAGATGTCACAGAGCTAATCGAGTCAATTATCTATAAGCATGAAGCTGGCTCAAACTCTAAACTTGATTCAAGTCCAATAAGAAAACTGAAACATGATATGAGTTCCTCAAGTAAAAGGTTATTTGAGACACAAGATTTAAACAAGAGGATGAGACTGGGAAAAAAATACATCTTCTTTAAACTCCAGATGAATAGATAGATCTTATACCTTGTGTCTTTGGTGTGCCTCTTCCGAACTCAGAAATTTTATTATAGAAGCAAATGGAAATGAATATACACACAGACTAAAAAGACTACAAGTTAATTTTAATCATCCTATTAATATAGAGATTGACTAAAGAACTTTCACAGAACACCTCAATAGTTCTGTCGGCTTAATTCAAAGGCAAGCTCTAGTTTTAGAGCTTGTTTTCACATCAATCTTAACCAAGATTTACTGAATTTGGACCTAACTGTTTATTTAAGTTAGATTCTGTAGTTGTGAGACCTCCAGTACTAATATCTAACCCACCACACTACCAGTGTATCGACTGATCCAAGCCACAGATATTTTGGATCTACATGACCTTCTCAGTATCTATCAAGTATGCCCAAAGATAAGATACTGAAAATAAACCAATATGCAAAGAGACTATAATTAAATTGCAAAATCCCATCCATCTCCTTTATTCTCACCTTCTAAATTGTGGGCAAGTAGCCTCCATCTTCAGTCTGTGTGAAGCATGTGAGGTTAACGTCCAAAAGGCATCATATATCACAGTCCGGTTGTAAATAACAATTTAGCTGATTTGCCCAGAACCAGATTCTGGGTCTAGCTAGTAGGTTAAGATCAAACAACAATGCCCAAGTATTGGGTCCGAAAGCATGTTAAAAATGCGGACATTGCCTTTATGTAAGCAGCTAGCAAGTCAGCTCTCACCAGACTATATCACCATTAAATATACATTTGATGCTAAATCACCACACATTGTATGTAAATGGAATTGCAAGGTTAAAAGTTGCAAAAGTAACACAAACAGAGTTGAGTAAGACTGCGAGAAGAAATTTGAATTCACGGACGATGCCAGCATAATTCACCTTAAAGGCTGTAAGACATAAGCCTACTGTAGAACCAGGTTAAAGTGTCAATCTTTGCCTCTAAGGGCAGATGCCTATGATCAGCTCGATTCAGATACCAAAACCAAAACCAGCACCAGCTGAATCTATAAAAAAAAGAATGCAATTTTTTCCCCAGTTCACACCAAAACCCTAGCTTGTGATCTAACACAAGGATAAAACTATATGTAATCCAAAACAAGAACCCAAAAGAATGTTACCTGAGATTCTCTCAGTACGTTGATTGGTATGAAATTTGAGGGATTCAGTACCGAGCAAGAAAGCAAGACTAAGAAGCAAAAGAAAATCCCATCTCCAATTCCTCATCTTTGAGCAAAACAAAGCAGTATAGAATGATCCAACTTTAAAGTATATGTCAGCTGGCAAGTTTGTTGATAATAATAAAAGGTAGGAGTGTCAATAAACAGTTGCTAGACAAGGGGTTCTTTTTGCAACAAAAAAAAGACAGCTTACAGGAAAAGAAAATGAAATGCTAGTGAGGTATTGAGAGAAATTTGCTTCAAGAAACAGAGAGGCAACAAGGATAGGTCAAAGGAGGTTTGGTCTGGTCTAGTTTGGTTGTCACTTCTCTGGGAAAAAAAAATGAACAGATACAGAGGTACTGCCCCTCTGCAACTTTTCGAAACAGGTAATATCCCTTCCCTTCAAATTAGTTACATTTTTTTTAGATTCTTTTAATATTTAAAATAATTAAATTATTCAAAATTAAAGAAGAAAGTTTGAACTTTTTTTTATATTGGCACAATATTCAAATTTAATATTAAACTTGGTGTTACTTTGCAAGCTAGAAATCAAATTTTTAATTTACACAAATAGGCACTCTAACTTGTCAATTTCTAAACAAGTAGACATTGCTTGCTGACATGGTATGACACGTGTTTAACACAAAAATTAGGCACATGGGTGATGCATTTTTAAATGTTACAACAATAAAAATAGAGTAATTTGACTCTTTTACCCCTACTATATTTATATATATATATTATTTATTTTCAAATTAACAACACTTTCTTCTTCTTCTTTTTAGCATTTTTCTCTCTATTTTTTTTTACACATTTTTTGCTTTTTTTTTGATAAATAATGAATTCAAATATTTTTTAAAAAATTAAAATTTTTAAAATTTGAATTTTTTGTAAAATTAG
>JAOTQJ010000011.1:15380198-15392357 GCA_025642045.1 Solanum sejunctum | reverse complement strand
GAAAAAGCCACAACCCTTCGAAAAAGTCACAATCATTCAAAAAAATCACAATCTTTTGAAAAAGTCACAACTCTTTGAAAAAGTCACAATCATTCGAAAAAGTTATAATTCCTAAAAAAAGTCACAATTTTTTAAAAAAGTCACAATCTTTCAAAAAAGTCACAATCTTGCAATGTAAAAAATTATTTGCTTTCAATATAATATAATATAATTTAAAATATAAAATATATACTAAATTAATTTTTAAGTTGGGGGGTATTATAGTAATTTAATATTTAAGTTAATGAGTTCATACTTTTAAGATAGTATAGACCCTTTGAAAAAAGTATAATCTTTCAGAAAAATCACAACTCTTCAAAAATGTCACAATCTTTTAGAAAGTGATAACCCTTGAAAAAGTCACAACGCTTTAAAAAAGTCACAACCTTTCGAAAAAAATTATAATCTTTTTGATGTGAAAAAGTATCTGTTTTCAATATAATATAATATAATTAAATAAATATAAGATAAAATATAAAAAATATACTAAATGGATTTTTAAGTTGGAGGCATTATAGTAATTTAACATTCAAATTAGGAAGTTCAACCACTTTTCAAATATAAATTATATTGGAAAATAATGTTAGTTGGGGGTATTTTAATAATTTAACATTCAAGTTATGGAGTTCCAACAATATTGAAAAATCAATTATATCAAAAAATAATATTATAATTCAAAAATATAATTGAACATCACTAAAACTTTAGCAATATTACATTAAATAAAAGTTTGAGATAAATTTATAATTGTAAATTTTCTATATAAAAAGAATTTAATAATTTTAAATTAAAATATATAAATTTAATTAAATTATTCATGATCGCACTAAGCACAGTCTAGTTACCTAGTATAAATATAAGATAAATATATAATAACAACTACTGGAAATGAACGTTAATTAGCAGAAGACACTTTGGTTTCGTCATTAAACTTTAACGGCATATTATAATCACAATCTCCTCCGAATTCCCAAATTCGCGTGCTTCCCGCTAAAAAAAGAGACATGAATGGCCGCCGGCGACGATTCCTCGCGCCGACTTTGTCTCCTTCTCCGTCAATCGTCGATCTCCGTCTTAAGTTGTCGCGAGTTGTTTCTCATCACGAACAACTCAAAGTCGCCTTCAATCACCTCGATTTTCAGATCCGAACTGGCTTGCAGGAAGTACAAATTCTTCAAACTCCGAATTTTATTATTTTGTTTGATCTGTCAAAACCTAAAGTAAATGGAGAGTTGTCAATTTGACGTTTTAATTTGTGATTTTACTGTTGAAGGCCGCGGACGTTTTTGAATCGTTAGCTAATCCGCTGATGAAGATAGTAGGATTGAAGACTGTTGAAATGGCTGAGGAAGGAAAAATTAATACTGTTGTATTCGATTATACTCATTTTTATTCCGATGTACTCTTCCATCCAATTCTTTTACTCTGTTATCTCCTTGTTTTTGATCAATTTCTAAAGTTCTACTTCTGCCTGTTGATAATTGTGAAGTTAAACTCCTATGCCCATTTGATTTCTCAATTCTTTGTTTACTTTCCCTGAGAAAGTGAAAAAAAGAGTTATGATTTCGGTGACAGGACTGCAAGACAAACTTGAATGGAGCTGAGCAGAAGGTGAGAAACGAGGCTAGTGAAACTGAGGTAATAGATAACGAGTTTGAGTTTGTGTATGTGGTAATAATGTTATATTTTCCATTAATTTCTTATAACTCGAAGCTCAAGATGTTAGTTTAATTTATGCACTGCTGCTACATTGTTCATAGTGATTGAAAGTCCACTCTGATAGAGATACTATTTGAGTATGAAATTTGAATAGTTAGATGAATGTAAAGTTTTGAAACTTGTGAGAGTTGTATAGTTTCAAACATTTTGTGATGTTCCAAAACAGAATGTGTGTTGTGTAATTAGAATAGCAGGAGTTTGCATATGATGTATATTTGTGTCAGTAATTGAACCGTGAGACAGTGGCAATGCTTTCCAGCAGTTAGTCTTGATGTTGTTTTTATTTGAATGACAAAATCATGAAATCCAAAAGATATTGAAGGATATATCAATGCTCCATACGAATCTGAAACTCTACCTCTTACTCACTCTGCCTTTGTGTATCCCAACATTTTATCATCTTTTGGCGGTACAGGCAATGCTAATTGTTTTTTATCATTGAGGTCTAATCTGAGTTTATAGTATGGTAATTGTGTATATACACTTCAAGATGTTGCCCAAGAAATTACTAGTATCAATGGTCATGAATAAAACTGGTTTAATGAATTGGGATGGGCTGACTCTTCAAAAGATTCCCATGAATTTCCAAATAAATATTTTGATAGTAGATGGGAATTTAGTTTCTCAATTGCAAATGCAGGAAGAAGGCTATTTGAATAGGGCCAAAATCGTTGGCAAAGAGCTAATTCAGAAACAAGAGATGCAGCTAATGCAGTTGATCCATCTGCTAAGACAAGTTGAATCGCAAGTCAATACAAGCCAAACCAACATTCTTCAGACCCTTAGTGACCATCAAACTTCCATACGTGGTGTTTTCAAGAAAGCTGTTGCATATATTTCTGCCATTCATCAAAGAGGTGAACATAATGGCACTTCTTCGATGACAATTCAACTTCTAAAACACATATTCCATCTTGTTGTTACTACACTGGGCTCGGTAGAGTGTGGAGTGGACAACCTAGTAGATGAGCTAGCTACAAGAATGTGTAGTCCAATGGTCGACTATGTACAGGGGCTTAAGCTCGAAGTTACATCAGGAAGATGCCATCACCTACTGAGCATAGTTGAAGATATGGGAGGAGCAATGCGAACAGGGAGGATAGAGTTGGAGGAAGCAAGGAAGAAGGCAATAATAGCTGAACATAATAGACTTGAGGCGTTGTACAAGCTGAAGGAATCAGAAGAAATGGCAAGGAATTATCAAGGATTCCTTTCGAGAACCAAGGGCGGATCAAAGGAACAATTTGAGCAAGAGAAGGTGTTACTCATTGTTCATTAGTTTACTGCAAATTTACTAAATGTTAGCCATGTCTTTAATCTTAAGCAAACGTCTTCTTCACTATGGGTGGTTAAGGATGCACCGTCTCACAGAACCTTGCTATATAATAAATTAAAAGCCTTGGAGTAACCGGTAAAGTTGATGCCATGTGACTAGGAAATCACGTGTTTAAGCCTTAGAAATAGCCTCTGACAGAAATGCAAGGTAAGGTTGCATTGCATGCATATAGACCCTTGTGGTCGGGCCCAACCCGGACTCTGCGGATAGCGAGAGTTTTAGTGCGCCGGGTTTGCCTTTTTCTTTTTCTAACCTTCCATACTAGATATGCTGATAAATCTGGTAAGTCTTCACTTGCTGTCACTGTATGGATTTGATTTTCTAATGCCAAAACCTATTCATTATGTTTCTTCTTATGATCTTCAGTTCTTTACTGAAAGAATTTAAAATTGTTATGTTTCCAAAATTAACGAATTCAATGATTGTTTAGACTATGGAATACACGCTTCTGAGAATGTCCTATACTTATTAAGAAGTGATGAATGAAACATCTTAATATGGATGGAATTTATCACAGACAATAGTCATCCACTCACATATGCTTTTGTCAATCCCATTTCCCTATCCTTTCTATATTCTGTAGTATTATAACTTCAATAAGTTTTTTTAAATTTATATTTCAATTGTCAAAATGGAAATTGCTTGTAAACTGATTTGTAGGAGCTGCATTTGGGAAATTTTATCTCTGCTCATCGCTGAACTTTTTAGTGCTACTGACTATGCTATTGTCTGCAAATTGTTGTTCTATCTTAAAGCTTGTAGTGAAGGAACAGGATCATGCTAAAGAGGACAGCCTACTGTGGGAGCTACTACAGAAGAAGAGAAAATTATGCATGCGAAATGAAAGAAGTAAACCACGCAGCCTTGCATTGAGACAGTTGAAAGAGCTAGGTCCACAAACCCCACTCTTGGGTCACTCCTCTTCACCTACAAACAGTTCAAATGGGCAACGTTTGCTACCCATGATACCCCTGGGTTCATCACCTTCAGTGACGTATCCGCAATGCAAACCTCAGAAAAAGATGAAATCCGGATTTCATACTTAAAATTTTGGCATACAGCAAGCAGGTCACTTGCTGATAGGAGACTTGGAGCGGTTTGCCCATGCGTTGCTTTGCGTAACTATACTTGGATTACTTTTTAACTTTTACTGCAAGGTGCTTCAGTGGTTTGCGTTTTCTGCGTTCTCTTATTCCATCATGTTGACAGAGTATCAAGTAAACTTAGAGTGCATTCACTGATTAAATTTTCCAAAACCATGAAAGTATTCTCTAGTGTGTACAGCAGTTACAATCAAAAGAACAGTCTACAAACCATTGAAGAACTACTATGCCCCAATTGCATCATTATCTGAGTAAAAGAAACGTAGGTATTATCCTAAAGAAAGTTGTAGTAGTAGTAGTAGTATATATGTTAAACGATACTGGAAATGCAGATGCAGTTATGTCGATATAGAACTAAATAACCCTAAGTCCACTATCACAAACATTTCTAGATGAGTTTGATCAGAGCTAAGCAAGTAGGGTTCTAAAGCAGGCATTCAAAGAATATTAGACCTATTTATTCAGATTGTGTATGTCACTGTGTAGTGATCTTCAACAATTAGGCAACATGGATGAATCAACAAAGGATTTGGATGGACTAGGGGATGATTTAGGATCTAAATCAGAAGGGAAAGGAAGTCAACAATCCCAAAGGGACAAGGGGAAAAGCAGAGCCATTATGGATGTAGATGGATCAGGGGATACCAATATTCCTAAGGATGCAAAGCAGATTCCAGGAAATAATCTACCAACAGAGATACATGCAGATCTCCAGGTCAATATTGGCATAAAACTCATGTAGTCCCACAAAATAATGTTGATGCATCAAAATTTGGGATGGAGCATAATGAAAGGAAAACTGCAGATAACACAAGAGAGGATTCTAAATATGTTGATCTATCCCCTAAGCAAATAGCAGGGGTGGCAAAATCAAATTCAACCTACCAAATCCGTCCAATCGGTTTAAGTTTGGATGGGTTATTGACCCGTCCATGTATTAGTTCAACCATGGGCGACTCATATAATTGGAGTTCTAAAGTGAAATTTTTCACTGGCCACAGTTTGCTTTTATTCTTATTAACTACAAGTTGACCATGGCTAAATAACTAACATTTTTTAATAACTAATAGTAAAATAGTGTATATGTAATGTATCAATGTTGATTAGATATTGTATAAACATGTATGAATAATGTATAAATGGTGTATGAACAAGATCCTTCATGTATTACTCCCATTGAGGATATCCACATTGCTGAAGACTTGTCTTATGATAAGGTGCCAGTGGCTATTTTAGATCAACCAGTGAAAAAGCTTTGAAATAAAGAAGTGGCCTCCGTGGAAGTATTATGGCGGAACAACAATATTGAGGAACTAACTTGGCAAGCGGAAGAGGAAATGATGAAGAAGCACCCTCAACTATTTACAAATTAACGTGAGTCGCATTTTAGAAATTGGCAGTCATCTTTCTACAGTAACTTAAATTGAAATGGGTTGGGAGTACAATTTACATGGGTTGTCACGAGATAACTATACAAAGCTTAGTAATTAGATTATTTTTGAAGTTGATTTATGGATTGGAGGAATAAAAGGTATATCCTCAAAAATCACATCTTAGGAGATAGTCCAAGACGCTGTCTTGATACACTCGCGGACTAATGTGCTTGTGGCCGAGGTGGGGTGTGTGTGTGTGTGTGAGACTGTGAGACCCCATGTTTGTCATCTTTCATAATATATATAGGGTGGCATGTTATATAATACATATATGATTTTGGATAAAACTTAAGGATAATAAGGCTGCCAATAAGTGGTATTTCAAGGACTTCTTGCCCTTTTTGAAAGATTTAATTAAGTTTCACTTTTCGGATGGGACTAAAAATGTATAACTTGCTATAAATGGATTTTTAAAGGTTATTTTAATAGAAAAAAGGTCATATATTAATTTTAGGAATCAAGAAAGTTGCAAGGTAATGGTTGGCCAAAGTTACCATAAGTTTCATTAATAAATCCTTCTTAAATTTGGGTCAAATATATCAGGTCATATCTCCCAAAATATAAGGAGCTAGAAGGTCCATGACCTATACAATTGAAGTTCTACGAGTCTAGTTTGCAATGCATAAACTTGCGCATCAAACTGACATCCGAGTAAAAAGTTATGATTGTTTTACTGGGACTACTCGAGAAGGAAATCAGGTCATGGGCTGGATCGGGTCAACCCACCTAGATGTCGGCTAATTTGAGCTTTTTACAGCTCAAATCAG
This sequence comes from Solanum sejunctum, assembly GCA_025642045.1. Taxonomy (NCBI): domain Eukaryota; kingdom Viridiplantae; phylum Streptophyta; class Magnoliopsida; order Solanales; family Solanaceae; genus Solanum; species Solanum sejunctum. Next base: position 15,385,960 of record JAOTQJ010000011.1, on the reverse strand, counting down.
TTCCATTTCATCCCAAACAGATTATAAACGGAAGAGAAAGCTCTCTCAAGGTGTCCAAATGATTTAGGTGAGTTTTTTGCATTTTTACCGTTAAAATTCGTCTTGATGCCTAGGAATGCATGCCTTACTCATTGCAATTGTTTTCCCCTCCTATTAGCTGTGTTTGGGTCTGCTTTTGGGTTGTAAAAAAATAGTGTTCTTGCTGGTTATTGTTGGTTTGCGGCTGGTATGTTTAGATAATAATTTTGGGGCTCCTTTAAGGTCATTTTTACAAAGTTCTATGGACTTTTCCTAGCGTAAATACTATATGGCGAGTTTGGTCATTAATGCTTAATTATGGACTGTTTATAGGTGTGTTTAAGCTGCGTATATATAGTGGTTGCGAAACTTAGGATGTAAGGAACAACTATCATGAAGAGACTTTGGGCCATTGGACGTCCGTTGGAAAGGTATGTTAAGGCTAAGATCCATCCCTCCTTTTAGCACAAAATCCGAGAAGTTTCTCAAAATGTCAAATGTGATATTTTACTATTCTATTGCTAGAAAGATCTTCTGTGAAAGGAATTGGGATTGGAATTGAGTTATTCTCATAATGGTATTAGGTTAACATTCCATCGTTCACTTAAACTAGACATTCAATATCTATATATCTTTTGGTCGATTTTCATGACTTCCTATACATATGTTTGAGGTGTTTCTCTTCTTGATGTAGTTCCATTAAAATAAATATAGATTACGAAGGTAGGAGTCATAATCAGTCCTTCTTCCAAAATAAATACATAATTGAATCACTTAACAAGTAACGCGTTGATTTCCAATAATCTCTAGCGTAATACTCCTATTTAAATTACTAAGGCACTTGATTCTTCTTAAATACTTTCTTTTACTAATTGATATGGTACCAAGTATAAGAATTATGTAAAGCACCTTTATGAACATTTTCAGAGTTAAGGCCTCATTCTAAATGTGGAGTTAAGTTGTCAAACTTATTCAAAAGATATGTAAGATCCCACGAGTCATGTGTATATGCTATAATAATGATTATGATATTATGAGGGTAAGTATACAAATGAGCCACAATTGGCTAAATTTATGCTATGGCCTACTATGCGTATTTAATATTCATATCATACATGACACGTTATGCATGGACTTCGAGCTATAATTGGAGGTATGGGGCCTATTTGCCCAAATGATATGATTATATATATGTGTGTATATGGTACAGATTGCCACAGGTTGGCAAATAGGATGCTGGTCAGCTACCAAAAGAATGACTACTTCTATCATTTGGTTGGGTATGTCATGCATATGAATTTATATATATGTATTCACAATATTTGGTACTTGAGCATACCATGCATATTTGATCACTAGGAGGTTGATTGTTGGCTATTAAGGTTACTTGAGGTTTGGTTACAAGTGGTATTTCTATTACCCTTTTTACTACTATTATGTATGGGTTTACTTTCTTCCTGACATACTAGTACATGTTTATTTGTACTGACGTCCAGTTGCCTAGGGACACTGTATTTTATTTTGTGCGTGCAGGTTCAGGTAGGGACTCTGATCGACCCCTCCACTAGGAGCCCAGTTCAGCTGTGAGTTGGTAAGCTCCATCTCTTCCTGGAGCTTTCATAGGGTGCTTACTTTTTATTGTACAGTTGGGTATAGTCGGAGCCCTGTCCTGGCAGTATTAGTGGTTCTCTTAGAGGCTGTTGCAAACATGTTATTTTGGGTTAGTTTTTTTGTGTCTTCCAGTCGCCAGTCATAGGATTGACATGAATATATAGTATGTGCCTGTACCTCTATTATTGCAGCCTTGTTGGCTAGCTAATACTTTATCATTTTGGTTTACCTATCTTGCTGTACATAATTTGTTGTCGACTAGGTCATGACCTAAACTGTCAAGCTTAGTTTTTCAAATGTTTTTCTGCCCAATTTTCTTCTGGGCCCTAGCTTAATTAACTAACGTGTTTAGTGGCTTCCTTATGGGTGTGTTATGAACCATACTTATAATCAGGAGGCTACAAGACATTTAAGGATGTTACCTTTCTTCCACTTGATAAATCATGCTATAAAGCAAAGTTATATGAACATATGCAATCTTAGTCATGATTTGTGGTTTGTTTTAATTGTCGAGCTGTCTATACTTAGGAGATGGCACAACATGAGGTAGGTATGGATCCGAGAGAAGGTACCGGTCGTTCTTTCAGCTTACTGTACGTGGAGTACGTAGGTACCAGGGCCTCTTATGTTTTTCGGATATCAGAGGACTCCGTGCCAAGATTCTTTCGGATGCCCATTATTCTAGATATTCAGCCCAACTTTGAGCGACAAAAATATATCAGGACCTTCGATAAATATTTTGGTGGAATGGCATGAAAAAAGATATTACAGAGATAGTAGCCCAATGTCCCAATTGCCAGCAACTTAAAGCAGAACATTAGAGACCTAGAGGCCTAGCTCAATATATTGAGCTTCTGCTATGGAAATGGGACATGATAAATGTGGACTTCATCACTAGTTTACCTCGTACTCCATGCAAGTATGTGCGTAATCATTGATAGGCTGACAAAATCTGCTCATTTCTTTCCAGTAAGAACGACATACACAGCGAAAGATTATGCTAAGCTTTAATTCAAGAGATTGTTCGCCTTCATGGAGTTCCATTATCCATTAATTCTAATCGAGAGGCTTAATTTAAAGCACATTTTTGGAAGTCTTTTTAGAAGGGTCTGGGCACTCAGATAAATTTCAATACCGCTTTTCATCCACAAATTGATGGGCAAGCAGAGCGTGCCATCATGACTGTTGAGGATATGTGACATGCCTGTGTGCTGGACTTTAAAGGAATCTGGGATGATTATATACCTCTTATTGAGTTCGCTTATAATAACAAATTCCAAGCTAGTATTCAAATGCCACCTTATGAAGCACTATACAGGTGAAGATATAGGTCACCGATCGGTTGGTTCAAGGTCAGGGAGGCAAAGTTGCTAGGCGCTAATCTAGTTCAACAAGCGGTGAACAAAGTGAGACTTATTAGAGACAGACCAAATAGCCCAGAGTCAGCAGAAATCTTATACAGATGTTCGACGAAGAGATTTGGAGTTTGATGTAGAAGATTAGGTCTTGTTGAAAAAGTATCACCTATGAAGGGAATCATGCAGTTTGGAAAGAAAGGAAAGCTTAGTCTTAGGTATGTTGGACCATATAAGATTATTCAAAAGATTGGCAAGGTAGTATATGAGCTTGATTTTCCTTTGGAATTGGGGTAATCCATCCGGTGTTTCATGTATCAATGTTGCGGAACTACATTGGAGATCTTTCGCGTATTACTCCTATTGAGGATATCCACACTGCTGAAAACTTGTCTTATGATGAGATACCAATGGCTATTTTAGATCCACATGTGAGAAAACTTCGAAATAAAGAAGTGGCCATCGTGAAAGTATTATGGCGAAACAACAAATATTGAGAGAATAACTTGGGAAGCGGAAGAGGAAATGATGAAGAAGCACCCTCAGCTATTTACAAATTATGGTGAGTCATATTTTAAAAATTGCAGTCATCTTTTTACAGTAACTTAAATTTGAAATGATTTGGGAGTATAATTTACATGGGTTGTCACGGAATAGCTATACAAAGCTTATTAATTAGAATTTTTTTGAAGTTAATTTATCGATTGGAGGAATAAAAGGTATATCCTCAAAATTCAGCTCTTAGGAGATAGTAGTGCAATCAAGATGTTGTCTTGATACATTCGCGGATGAATGTTCTTAAGGGGGGAGACTGTGAGACCCCATGTTTCTTATCTTTCATAATATATATATAGGGTGGCATGTTATATAATACATATATGATTTGGACAGAACCTAAATATAGAAGGAGTCCAATAAGTGGTTATATAAAGGACTTAAAGTTTTAAGTCAAAGGAATCCCCTAAATACACGTTCGGGCTTAAAGAAATGGCCCAAGTGTCACCTTGACATTTTTGGAAGGTTTAAATTAAGTTTCACTTTTTGAATGGGACTAAAAATGTATAACTTGCTAATAATTGATTTTTAAAGGTTATTTTAAAAGCAAAAAGGTCATACATTAAGTTTTGGAATAAAAAAAGTTGCAAGATAAAGGTTGGCCAAAGTTACAGTAAGTTTCGTTAAGAAATCCTTCTGAAATTTGGGTCAAATGTATCATGTCATATCTCCCAAAATATAAGGAGTTAGGAGGTCCATGACCTATCAAATAGAATATATAGGAGTATAGTTTGCAACTCATAAAACTGCACATCAAAATGACCTTGTAGTAAAATGTTATAATCATTTTACGGGGACTACCCAAGCAGGAAATCGGTCATGGGTCGGGTCGGGTCAACCCATCTAGATGCCTGCTAATTTGAGCCTTTTAAAGCTCAAAGCAGTTCCCTTTCATCCCAAATAGATTATAAACTGAAGAGAAAGGTCTCTCAAGGTGTCCAAGTGATTTAGATGAGTTTTTTTGCATTTTTACCATTAATATTCGTCCCCATTTCTAGAAATACCTGCCTTACGATTTGCAATTATTTTTTCCTCCTATTAGCTGTGGTTGGGGCTGCTTTTGGGCTGAACAAAATAGTATTTTTCCTGGTTATTGTTAGTTTGGAGATGGTGTGTTTAGATGATAATTTTGGGGTTCCTTTAAGGTCATTTTTACAAAGTACTATGGACGTTTCCTCGCGTAAATACTACATGGCAAGTCTGGTCGTTAATGTTTAATTTTGGACTATTTATAGGTATGTTTAAGCTGTGTATATATAGTGGTTGTGAAGCTTAGGATGTAAGGAACAACCTTATGAGGAGACTTTGGGAATTGGACGTCCATTAGAGAGGTATGTTAAGGCTAAGCTTCATCCCTAATTTTAGCACAAAATTCGAAAAGTTTCCCAAAACGTCAAATGTGATATTTTACTATTTTGTTGCTAGAAAGACCTTTTGTGAAAGCCATTGAGATTGCAGCTGAGTTATTTCCATGATGGTATTAGGTTAACATTCCACTCGTTCGCTTAAACTGTCATGACCCAACCCAGGGGCCGTGATTAGTGCCGATTGGGCACCCAGACAAACACCAAATCGGAACCACTTATAACGGCTAAGATATTTCTTGAAATTTCAGCAGAGTTTCCTCTGTTTTACTGACTAACCACACTTGTAATAGCGAACCCAGCAACAACAAACATCACTATACATATATATGCGGGCCGACAAGGTCACCGCAATGGCAGAACCACCTAACAAATATATCATACAAACAAAGTCATACCAAACACAATTCCCACACCACATGTATCCACAGACCTCTAAACACACAAACTAGATCATAGGACGGGATAGGGCCCCGTCATATCCTTGACTATATATACAAATGCAAAGTACGAAAAATATGTGTACATGTATATACCAAAAAATCTGCTCCTGATGCAAAGAGAGCACGTCAATGGTAGACAGAGATCCTAAGTAGATGGTTCTCTAACCTGTACGTCGGTACCTGCGGGCATGAACATAGCCCCCCTCCCCGAAGGAAGATAGTCAGTATGAAAAACTTACCAAATATGTAAGCAAAAAGTACGAAATGTAAGTGAGAGTAATAATCCGGATCAAATATATAAGCCAATCAACAACAACAATAACAACAACCTACAACATCAATAAACCTTTTCCAATACCATCACAACATCAAAACACCACAAAACGCTATTACGACGTAAATGGTAAAACAAGGCA
>JAOTQJ010000011.1:15367607-15377856 GCA_025642045.1 Solanum sejunctum | reverse complement strand
CTTTGAAATGTGAAATAAAAGAAATAGTAATACTCCAACATTTTTCATATAGATTCATGATAATACAACTCATTGAAAGATAATCCCAGCAGCATTTTACATCATAAACTGGAAGTAAAAAAAAAAAAAAAACTTACATAAATCACTAGACACTGACAGGGATCTTCAAGATACCTTCATGTCTTGACATGACCAAATCTACAGATTAACAAATTACTTTTTAGGTTCAAAATCCACCAAATTAATTAGGTGGTCCAGTATTAGTTGAAGAATTACCAAAATCCATTGGAAATCCTAGAAAATCTTCTTCTTGGTTATGATAATAACTTGGTTGTTGTAGATTCGATGCAACAAAATTACCTCCTGATGATGAGTGTTGATGATGATTATAAAAATGTGGTTCCGAAACCCCAAAATTCATCATATGATTGTTGCTACCATGAACATTAGGAAAATGTTGTTGATACAAATTAGGCTGAGGAATTAGGTCATTATTATTACTGAAGGAGTAGTTTTGTTGATGATGAGGTGTAGTAAGATTTCCAGATTGAACTCTTTCAGGAAAATTGAGTTTGGCTTTGTTGCCTTTGAATCTAAGTGCAGCTTCATCATAAGCAAGTGCCGCGGCTTCAGCAGTATCAAATGTCCCTAGCCACACTCGTGCAGCCTTCTTTGGGTCACGTATTTCAGCTGCCCATTTTCCCCATGGCCTTTGTCGCACTCCTCTATAATGTCGTTTTCTCTCCTGGTTCCCTGTATCACAAACATTTATACACGGAAAGAGTATGTATTAGTGAAAAAGTAAAAGAAATAAAATTAAACCATGTAGTTGTTAAAAATGATAGTATCATATGCGTTGTAGAAAATGAAGTTGCGCACGCACAATAGGACTTAATAAAGGGTAGTTGAAGGTAGTCAGACTATAAACGAGTTTTTCCTTTTTCTTTTGGTTTAAACAAACATTACACATGGTTTTATTTTCTTCAAGTACCTTGTTGTTGAATTTGATTAGTTGTGGTTTGGGGTAGGGTTAATGGATCAGAAGGGTTTGTATTAGCAATAACTTGGGAGAGAACAGAAACCATAGCAGACATGTCATATTGAGATCGAGCTGAATAAACAGGAAAAATAGATTCCTCTTTCTCCTCCGATTCGTTGGATGAAAAAGGCCTCTTCCCATGCCTTGGATCCATGATTTAGATTAAAATGATATATCCTTGTTTATTTAATGTGAAAAAAAGAATACAGCAAGGAATTGCTTCTTAGGGTTTACTACTATAACTATTTATACTTGTGAATGTAAACTCAAGCTATGTGTGGAAAGAATATCCTTTTTTTTACTATTTATGGATTGGAAAAACTATACACTTTGTTTGGTCATTAATTTCTTCTCTTATACTCATACCATGTCTTGCAATATCTTTTTTAATTTCTTAGAGTTTGAAATACTTTTAGCTAAGTTTATTCTTAACCACATAATTTATTGTTTATCTAATTCTTTTTAGACCAGTAACTCAAACTTATTCTTTTTTAACTTCACAACCAAACAAACAAACAATAGATTTTTCATTTAATAACAATTGAGTTAAATCCATTGCATCTAGAGTCGTTAAAGGCATTTATATTGAGTAATGGTTATAGATACTCATATTATATAGCTATTTGCTAGCACTAAATATAATATAGCAAGAATTATATTATATTGTCGCAAAATGTTTTATTTGTCGGAGTGATATATATATATATGACAACTTATTCGCTGATCTATATTAATTACGTGATCAATGACTCACCCAAATCCTCATACATATATTCAACTCTTCAATTTAGAGAAATTGATTATATGAATATGTCAACAGTCAAATCAGATACTGATATGCATATATCAACGGTCAAATGAAATACGCATATATTATTGATGGAAGGAAGAGGAAAATTAACAAATAAAATGAATATTGATCAAGATATACATTGGAGTTTCAGTTTTCATACTTTGACTGAAATTAATTAATCATGACAAAAGAAGTCCCCACGCTTTGTTTTCAATAAATTCAAATTTATTTATCCCATTTCTAAATCTAAAATATCTAATCCACATGAAACCTACTTGTTGAAGTTTAATTCAATTATACGGTACAGGAAGAGTAGAAAATGATGGATTAATTAGCATATTTCTTGATCTTCCTGAACTATAGAGAAAAAGAAAAAGATCATGTGATTATTTGATCCCTACCTAGTATATGAAAATCCATAAGCAAAATACAAGGGACGGAGAAAAGCAAACAAACTCAACGTGTAAATGAAAAGAAGAAAGAATTTAATTAATTTTTTATATGATAGTTTAATTAAAGAATTCTTTTTATTATAATAATAATATATTGTGTAGTGCATTTTCAAGTTACGTACTTGTTATTGTAAGTTATGTCAAGTGTGATGGTATAAACACAAAAAGTTTACTCGATGAAGAAATCCACCATTTACAAATAAATTTCGAGTTTTTTCTTGCATTCCCATGGAAGATTGGTGGAAGAGGACCTAACCTCTACCTTTTCATTTCATCTACTCGTTTTTACTAAAATATTTTGTAGCGAAATGCATCGATCAAACTATAGAATGAAGACAAAAGATTTTCATGTAAATGACAAAACGATAAAACATTATTATTATTTAAAAATACGTTAAACTTGCTATCTATTAGGATTTAACTTGTATAATTTTGCATGATGGGTGCATTTTTGTGTGTGTATAGTAGATAATGTACTGCAATACATGGAAGAACTGAGTCAAAGGTACATGTTAAGTCTTGAAATAACAAAATAAAGTGACATCCCCTTAGCCCTTGTATTCTTCTTAATGTAGGAATCTTGAGAAATATTAGGACAAATGTGAAAGGACAGAATCGTAGCTATGTGAAAGCCACTCTCTCTAATCCATCACAGACTTGGACATAGGAAATGTTGCACTAAATACAAATCAAATTCAAAAACCTCCGACAATCCTATGTGCTAAGAGACAAGAATATCTCTAGCTTTCATCATAGAGAACCTTTAGATGGAGTGGATTCTCCAAGGCTTCAATAGCCTCTACATCCAATCAAACTCAAAAACTGTTTCAGCAGCCTCAACACAGATTAAAGCTGATACTCAACAGCATTTCCCTTCTGACTTCCTCTCATAATCATCTTCCACTACCACAAACAACGCCCATGAGTTTCTTTTGGTTTAAGGCATCGATGTGACAAAGGGGGAAATGACTGGGGACAGTAATGCTTCTCTCAGCACCTCAAATGATTTTGTGCAACCCAATGTTCAAATCAGAAGAAATAGAAATGAGGAGTGGGACTGCATGATGCCAAACAGCTTTGAAGACTCGCTTTTGATGGGCTTTGATGGACTGAGAAGGTTTGTGTGAATTGTACCTTATGTCAAAAATGTGAATAACTGGATCAACCGAGCCAGATGTTATATACAAGCCATCAGGCGACCAAGCCTGGTTTATGAGAGCCGACTGTGAGTCACTACTTTCCTGCTTCCATCCAAAGGCATGAACCTCTGTCTGCCTCAATCTAAAATCAAATAGGCGAAGCTGCCTCTCTATAGTCCTGCATTAAAAACATGCAGTCGGAGAATTAGATTGAGCAAAATGCGACTAGGCAAGTATATTCCCTCAGAAGACACATTTGTGCTTAAATCTACCTACTGCAAGATGATGCTTCTAAGTGTACTAATATCACAAACAGAAACAATCAAGAAATCAAAGATTAAAGAGGCTTGGTACTTGTAGTTTTTCAAAAATAAAAAGGAAAAAAAATCATCTCAATACAAGAATGAACTTTGAGAACCTGCACTAATGTCACCATATTTTCTCCATATAAGCCTAAAATACCCCAGCTTTTCGTAGGTTCCCAAGTATTTCTAAAGCAACCGGGACAATCATGACTTTGATCAAATTGTCCTGCTTCTCTTGACAAAGTATTGATCCATATTAAATGCTAGAATTTACAGTATTAATAGAACCAATGGGTCGAAGAAAAAGGCTTGTCTAAAAGATTGAAGCTTCCAACATAAAGCAATATATCTTCCTTCCCCTCCATCTTAATTACACCAATTCCTCCTCGGACCACTAGCATTTCAGACAAATCTAGCTCTTGATTAGTTCATAGCATTGCATTCTTTCCTTGCTTTGCATAGAATCCATTTAACTGACAGTTTGGACTTTGATCCTGCTTCAACTAAAAAATCACTACTCAGCCATTAACATGATAGAACCACCATATAGATTACTATTGCCATCCTCATTCTACTAACTGATCCTCCCTACCCCACAGGTTGAAGATCTTATCACTGTCAAGGCTACCACATGATGAGCTTTTTTCTGGATTGGTTCTTGCTATTTATTACAAATTGGGGAAGTGTCACAAAAAATAACTAACGAATACGGCATTGCTATGCAGTTTGTACTTCCATCGAAAACTTCAAATGTTTAAATATGAGCATGCTCATTCATGTGACTACATCAAAGCCAGAAGCATGTCTTATTGCTATGCTTAATAGAATAGCTTTGAAGCAAAAAGATAACTCCTGCTTCTTATATCCATTTCAAGTCTCAGCATTGGCATTGGATGGAAAATTTCCCCTCCATAATTCAAAGATATAAAACTTTTAGGCATTGGAACTTGTGTTCCTTTCAACAATTTAAGGCACAGAGCAGTGAGGATCTCAAATAACACATATGCAACGACTCAAAACAACCAAATACACTACATTATTAGATACTCCCATAAATAATAACCAAAACATTGCTGTTCACAAGTGCTATATCTTTTTAAAGTGCTTAAGGACCAATTCAATAGAATTTACAAGAGATACTGGGGAAGTCTTTTGATACTATATCTCACAAAAACAAAGATTTTTGCGGAGTGTACTTATTATAAATAAAAGTAATTGCAATATATATTATAAGAAAAGAGGGACTTTTTGCACGAGAAAGGACTGGTAACACAGCTAGGAATCAGTATGTAAAAAATGCACCTAAAGATCATAGAAAGACTGCACCATAAACTTTACCCCGTCTGAACCATAAAGAGATTGAAGTCACACGGATTAGGAAGGACGCTCATGCATTTACTTTCTATTTGATGTTTGTATTCTGCTCTTTGAGCTAACAAATCAAATCCAATGATCCGTTTGTCAGCTCCAGCCGACATCACAACTTTCTTATGCTGCAAACCGGCAACTCCCATCACTGCAGAAGAATGCAAACTTCTATGCAATGCTTTAGGTTTCCATGAATTTTCTCCATCTTTATTGCTCCACATGATTACAGCATGATCACTACCACCAGTAACAAACTGGATATCTTCCCATGGCATGAAGATTATATTGTTGATCATCCCTTTAACATGAGGCTTCTCCTCCAAGAAACTTACACGCATCTTCTGTTGATAACAAGCACATGAGAACATAATAGGGATAAAATCAAAGTAATATTTGATGTGATAGGATACCTGATGCACTTTGAAATGTTACATACCTGAGGCTGAAATCCTACATACCTAAGCCTCAACAACTTCAGAAGCTGGACAGAGATTTTTTTAATGAGGGGTTAATTTTCAGAGGGGAGACGACAGGAAAACGATGCAATTGTAGGTAATAGATCTTAGTTTAGTTTAGGTTGGTTTAGTCGGGGGGAAACCTACGAGTACGAGGGTTATCTAAAGCCTCTAATATGACAGTTATCTGAAGAAAAGGAAAAAGGAAAAACAGGATACTGAGCCTGTTAATCGTCATAAAAGGTACTTCAGTGTGCACAGAAGATTATGGACAAGAACATAATAAGTGAATTACTTACAATATAAGTACTGTCATCCTATTGAATGAACAAGTATGTCAATACTCTTTTACAGCTCAAACGAAAAACAAGATAAGTACTTCAATTTATCAGGTTAAAGACCATAAGTAAAGGAATCAGAGAACTTCCTCATCCTAACTTACAGCTTTCCATCAGAAAGAGCTGTGATCTGGGTCTCATACGTCCATTAAACCACTACAACAAACCTTGGAATAACTTACTATGCCAAAATTGATAAAGTGAAAATGGACTAATATACTTCTCTGCCTGTATGAAATCACAATACAACTACTCAATGAAGAGGACATAGTACATGCTAAACACATGTATATGTGCTGTTTCATTGAAGTAGGTTTTACAGTCCTTTGAGCTTTGGCATATGATTTCGTGGAGTTAATCTTAGACTTAAACCTTTACCTCTTTTCCTTTGTTGAGATTCAAGATTGAAATTTGAGAATCCCCACCATCAGCACTATAAACTGAAAAGAGACTATCACCTTCCGGATGCCAGGCCACATCTTCTGGCCATCTCCTATGCTTGGATGAGAGACAATCAGTGGAACTAAGAAGATTAGCAGTTGACCTGATTATCCAAAAAATTAATAATAAGAAAAAGGTAACTCATCATCAAAGAACATAAACATATGGTAAAACAATAAAATTAGCATTTAAAAGTTACTGCTGCCTGAAGTGGGATTGCCTTCAAAAATATAGTCTCACAAAGGAAAGATATACTGATATGACTAAAGGAATCGACTTTTGAAGTTCTAACATACCCTCTGCCATGTATCTGCCATAAGTTGACAAGCCCGTCCAACGCACTGCATATTCAAGGGTAACTTAAATTAGAATTAAGGGTAAAATAAAGCTGTGTAAAACCCACAAGCATTCAATGCTACATGCTCAAAAATGCCAAGGAAAGAGCAAAAAATACAACTAAACAGGGCCTTAGTCAAGAGAAAATGAAGTGCAGTGGTTATAACGTCAAGCAAAACAAATCAGCTAGCATCTTAACAAATTAAAAGATACTATCAGCAGGGAAAACGGACTGCAGACTGCAATTTAGGAACTTAAGTAATAGCTTCAGGATGAACACTTAAGATTGACCGCAGGATCTAAATTATGTACTGTAAAAGTGGAAGCTCTACTAGGATAAAGCTGCAATCATCAATGAATCTACATCATAACATCTTAAATTCCTAAAAAATGCTATGTTGAGACAGAATTAAGCTCAAGCATAATTCCCCATAGAGAGGTGGGAGAAGGAAACAGAAGCTTTTTCACTGTGCATCCATTGCCCTATCATTGACAACTCCAGAAGCAAGGAATGAAATGCATTCATAATCACAATTTTTATTTAGCATGAGTGCATGACCTTCACAAAGACTCTTAAGCACTGGGTAAGTACTAATAAAAACCTACCTGCTTGCAAAAAGTTGATCATTTGTAGGACACGAGATAATTGTTCTCAGCTTTCTCTTGTGTTGACTAGATATGACACAGGATGTCTGGCAGCGTATCATGCTTACTGAAGAATAAGTACCTATCAATGGTATCAGCTCTCTATGCTCTTTCTGCTCTGTATTTAGAAAGTAAACATGATAAATATATGCATCAGTTTGGTAACTCCCATATCACAAAGGCTTTCTATCTACATGCCACTACCAGTGATCAAATATAACTACCAGAATATTTCACAATATAACTACAACATTACCAAACTTCCTTTTGGTTCCTTTAGGCTGAATTTCCGAAGCCTCCTCCTCCGGCTTTCTGTGACTTGTATCTGCTTTTAACTTTTGCATACCAGTAACATGAGAAAACCCTGATCCCCCAGCCTGAAAATCAGAAGCACTTCGGTTATTGAGACCAGATTCTGTCATCTTCAAAGGTTGAGAAACTCTTGGTTTCACATCGGGTATGATAAGTGGAGGTTTCGCCTGGGGCATACTGCGAGAACTATATTCATTTTTCTGGAAAGGGCTTGCCATTCCCCGATTTGGCGCTGGAGATTTCCTAAGCGATGGATTGTTGTCTTGGATACAATGTGGTTTAGATGCAAATGAGCTGTGAGAAGAGCCCTCGATTATCTGAATGGGACTTGTGGATCTTCTTTTGGATGTCACTGGACTTTCCCTGTTCTCACGGGAGCTTCCGGATGCTGCTATGTTCTCTTGGCCCCGAAGACGAGCTAATTTCAGCTGTGTCTCCTCTAGCCTATTCTCTGCTTCATCGAACTGCACCACTCATCCAGAAAAGGAGAAAATGGGGATGTCAATTTTTCTTCAAGTACAAGAATGACTCTTTTAAAAAACAAAAATGTATTCCATGTAAATATGAAAAGTAAATCATCCTTCAGGTTGTAGCTAATATTTCATACATCCTGCTGAATTTAATGCTTCAGTGAAATGCAAATTAAATCATAAAATAAACTGTTAATCTACAAGCAATTCTATATCACTAAAACAAATTTAGCGGAAGGCACAAGATAAATTTTTACTCATTCAATTTATGCTTAGATATCTAAGTCAATGGGTGTAAGAAAACAGTACCAAAAAGGTATCATGAAAGACGGAACCATGCAACTGCCAAAAACAGGTGAACGGCAGATACCCAAGAATTTGACATTCGTGTATAAAGAGTCAATGCAGTTATTAGACGTGCCACCACAGTCAACAGACACATAAGCGACTATAGTATCCAAAATAGCCAGCTCATATTCGATCAAAGATCCTCAAAACGTCACCATTTGCCTCAAAAGTTGCATAGGTCACATGTTTACAACTGACATCAACATAAAGTTGAAGAATCTACTTTTTTTCTAATCAAGAAATTTGTAAAAACAGAAGAAAGAAATTATTTCGGCATGATTATCTTGATTATTCCACCGAGTAGATCTAAATAGTGTTTACAAGAAATTTTAAAAAAGGAAAGGAAATCATTTCCTATTCCTAATAACACAATTAAAACCTGCAGGAATTTAAACCTTTCCAATATTTACAAGGTACAGATTCTTTTGTTGAAATTAGTAACATTACAAGGTACAAATTCTTGCTATGCTTATTATTTCCTAATATTGACATTCTTACAGTAGTTGGGGAGACTACTATATCTAACAACCACTAAATGCTGCCTCAATTCTCTCCTAATATTGGCTTGAACTTGGGAATGAAAGAAAGTGTTTGTAACTATGTTCTGTTTTTATGTTTTCTAATATAGTATCTAGCAATTGCACCTATCTTTACTGGAACACTTCTACCAATGGGAAGACCAAAAAAACAACTACCAAGTGTAAAAGATGTTGTATAAGCCCCTATCTTTGAAGCATCCAGCTACCAAGTGTATCTAAGGGGTTGTTTGGTTGGAAACAACTTATCCCATCCTAGGATTAGTTAACGTAGGATTACCTATCTTGGGATAAGTTGTCCCACCATGTATATGGGATAACTTATCCCATCTCTATGGTATAAATGATGGAACAAGTTATCCCAAACTTGGCAACCAAATAAGATACCAAAATTTTATCCCTTCACTATTTTCTTATCTCATGACTATTTATTTTTATCCTCATACCAAACAACCCCTAAATGTCATATTATCCCCACAAGGACGGACAAAAACAGACATGAAAACTACCTTTTTACCAAAATTATTGTTCTTGCTGAGGACATGCTTTCCGCCTTATCAGAGTTTCCATATTTTTCACCAG
Source organism: Solanum sejunctum (assembly GCA_025642045.1). Classification (NCBI taxonomy): domain Eukaryota; kingdom Viridiplantae; phylum Streptophyta; class Magnoliopsida; order Solanales; family Solanaceae; genus Solanum; species Solanum sejunctum. The sequence goes on along the minus strand of JAOTQJ010000011.1, from coordinate 15,368,297 downwards.
TTCAACATGTCCACTTTAAAAACTTGGTAAGAAGGGATTCTTAAAATTAGATTACAAACTCAATGCAAATAGATTTGAGAAATTACTGGGAATACAATCAAGCCAAAAGAGAAGTCTTGCAACAGTCCAAAAATAACTTCCCCATATCAGTGAACCGAAAAAGTGGTAACATGCTGGACTTAATTGACTGGATATTTCACAATGAATTTATTTGCAAATCATTCCATAAATGACAATTCAATAGGCTGGTACCAGAAGTAGGTAGCTTCAAGAAAAATTAAAAGGTACAAACTTTAAACTCTCTTTAAGCTCAAGAAACAGAAAAATTTAAAAGAAGGTAAAGATGGGAAATATCATTAATTCTCTGAACTAAAGAGAGAGACTTTGTAATAAAACAAACATGTATACATAAAAAGGTAAACTGTTTCCCAGTTGCAGTCCACATTCAAAGCACATCTTTGGTGAATTAAATGCTAGCTAGTGTAAGTTGAGAGGTAATTATCAGAAAGTATAAAGGTACTAATTGCTCTAAAAGTAATTCTGAGATCTAATAACTTAGGTTTCAAGATGGGTCTCTCATGGGCACTAGATAAATAAAAGTTTTTTACTCAGTAATTGTAGAGAAAAATAAAGAAAAAAGAACACAAATGATTTACGAGGTTCGACAAGTGGTGCCTACGTCCTCGGGCT
>JAOTQJ010000011.1:15350133-15366286 GCA_025642045.1 Solanum sejunctum | reverse complement strand
TATTTACAGAATATCTGATTGGCATCGTATCCCTATAATTAATCCTATAATTCTTAAATCCCTATAATTAAGGATTCTAACAAACCCTATAATTAAGGATTCTAACAATAATCATTTAATTGAATGTTTACATATGTATCTCAATGCTATGTTGCTCGGACTCTCCAAGAATATTGCCACACCCGTGTCAGACCCTTCAAAAATACACTATTTTTGGAGGATCCGACATGCACCCGTCGACATTTTTGAAAAGTCCGAGCAGTGCTAGTAATAAAAGGTATCACAGATCTTTCTCAACAAGAGGGAAACTTGCAACTGCCAAAAATGGGGAAAGAAAGAACAAAGAATCCAGAATTCACATTCATGTATCTTTGTTAGCAATCTTGAGCCAGGGGTCTATTGGACACAATCTCTCTAACTTCTCAAGGAAGGGGTAAGATATGCATACCCATTGTCCTCCCTAGACCCTGGGACCCCACATGTGGTATTACATAGGGTTTTTTGTTGTTGTTGTTGCTATTATTGTTGTAGTATCTTTGTCAGCAAAACTATTGGATACGCCAGCACCATCACTGCATTGATTAATGAATTAAGTATCCAAAATAACAGCCATCTCATTTTCAAGTTGACGTCCACAATATGTAAACATTTGCCTTAAAGGTGCATTGGTTCACATAATACAACTGTCATGAGTTGTACTCTATTGTATCTGATAAAATGTCATAGAGACTGATATGTATCGTTACTACTAAACATTACATTGATTCATTTTCCTCAAAAGTTCTCATACCAAGAAGATAACGTAAAATTGTCTGGACAGTTTCCAGATTTTGCAAATATAGTATCTTGAAATTAGACCTATAGTACTGAACCACTTGTTACCAAGGAAAGACGAGATACTAACTAATGAGTGCATAGCAATGTATATTAACCCAACAAGACAAGATACAACAGAAATGACAACCAGGAACATGTTGTTATGAGACCAACAACAAATTGCCATGTTGCACATGACAATAAATTCAAAACTCTGTTAAGCAGGGTTTCTTAATATCAGATCACCAATACAATCCAATGAATAATACACCCACTCTGATTCAAGAAATTAGTAAGAATCAAGCAACTTAAATGGGCCAACATGCTCATAATCCAACTCATACCATTAACAATATTCACACCCAAATAGAGAAAGGCAACTTTCTCCGAGGGATATTTATTGCAAATCAGAACACAGCAAATAAGAAGAGTGACCCAAAAGGAAAGAAGAGTAGCACACCCAATAATAAGAACTCAAGTTCTGGTCCGGACAAATGACCAACCTGTTAAGGCATCTCTTTCAGTAAACATCCTCTCATATTCTTCTTTTCTTCTTCTTTTCAGAAAACATCCTCGATATGACCATGCGTGAAACAATTTCACAATTTAATGAGTTCCCTAAAATCGAATTAAACAAAGCGCGCTAAAATAGGGCGACTGATCCAGGTAGCGGCAGGCTCCAATCAAAAGGAATTGTGCATACACTAGAAAGACATATAGGCAAGTCTTTCTTTGTGATCATCAACAACAACATACCCAGTGGAATCCCACAAGTGGGGTCTGGGGAGGGTAGAACGTACGCAGACCTTACCACTACCTCATAGAAGTAGAGAGGTTTCCTGGGGACCCTCGTCTCAAAAGTCCATAAGCAGAATAAACTAGATATGACAAAAAGGAAAGGAAGGGAATAGAAAGGGTGACTAAAAACGAAAAGCACAGTATGTAAATACGATAAATTAACACACATACGAAAGATTACAGTCTAACCAGTTTTCTAACTCTAGGGGACTGAGAGTCATTCTTTTGATCCTCCTCGAGTCTACTCTTGTTTTTCAAATTAATTTTCTAGCTAGTTGGTACAGATGCTAAAGATCAGTTAACACTAGATAGGAAAGGTTTTCAATTGAACTCTTGATCCTGTTCTGAAGTCATTTAGGACTCTATTTCCTATCCTGTTGATGTTCCAACATCCCCAATCGAGGTGGCTCTATACTCAGGTCCTAACTCACAAGTTACGTAGAGAGAAGAAGGGCTCTAAAGCCTTAATTCAAGCTAGAAATCTTGCTAAAGAACTAGCCATATCGATCTAGGTAAGTAGTGACAATGACAAAACTTAAAAGAGACTACTTTCAAATTCACTTGCCCTAGACCCTACTTTTTATTGATGTTCATCTAGAATCAACTATTCCAGGTGTCTCTTTTTTTCCTAGCCAAAAAATTAAACTAATCTTAAGATCAAGAAACTATCTATACACCTTAGCTTTAAGCGAATCCTTGACTTGGATAGAAAGGAAGAACTAAGGACTTGGGACTTACCCTAGACTCCAACCCCTAGCATTCCAATTCAAACTCAAAAGAGCTGGAACTAAACAGACTTAGGTCTGTACCCTAGACTCCAACCACTAACATTCCAATTCAAACTAAAAGAGATGGAACTAAACAGACTTAGGCCCCTTCCCTCTTTCAAGGGGTCTAGAGGAATGCAACTACTGAAACAGCAACTCACACAAAATCCCGAGAGAAAAATCGAAAGACAAACGGCATAAGGTCTATAGATTGTAAGGTAGAAGGCTTGAAAGGACAAAGGTTGATGAAAATTCAATACACACTTGAAGAAAAAAGTAAAAATGTTTTATTGAATATTCTACACAGAGCAGCAGAGCTGTATGTAGTATTGGCGCAGTGGTGTTACCGATTGCCTTGCTCTTAATTCGACCAAAATCACGCCCGTTCCTCAAACTAGCAATAATTGCAATTCACGTTTAAATTCTGGATCGGACCAATGAAGTTAACACGAAAGGGCAAAATGTAAGAATCCAGAAGCAGAGAGAAAACCTGAGATTTGTAATAGGTGATGCGTTGTCGAAGATGTTCGACTTCCTTTGTGCGGTGTTCAATGAGAGCGATAAGAGCTTCCTCTTGCTTCATTCTATCCTGCTCATCCCTCCTTCTTCCATTGAGTTTTTTCTTCTTCTTCCTTGTCATTTTGGGGGTTCGGAGGTTTATTCATTTTTCACAACTCTTATGATGTTCCCATCTTCCGATAATGTTGCCCACTCTGTCTATTCACTTAATCCCTAACTTATATGCTGGAAATTGTTTCACTCCTAATAATAAAGACCATAATTACTTAACAAATCACAAAGATAAAGGGGGTGCCAACCGTTACATGAGCATTTGAATACCTATATAATATTCATGCTAATTATTATAAAAATTATGTTTGATATCTTCAAAATTTCTTTATTTATATTTTATGAGTTTATCAAAATTGGAATTCTCATTTTATTTATACCTTAAAATAATCATGTAGATATTTGGAGTCAAACAATTATTAATTGTCATTATAAATTATTAGTTTGATTGTTATTTTATAAATGTTATTTTGAAGACGGTTGAGATGCCTACAATGGTTCCATTATACAAGAGTAATGGTGATATCAAAAAATGTACGTAATAATTATAGGAGTATCAAATTGTTAAAGCAATATAGTACCATATCCAAAATTTCACTAATTTTAAGGGATTTTTGTAATTTGAGAAAGAGTAGGGATAGAAAGTAATTAGCCATTAACACTATGGAATTTATGTAAGTTATACATTAATAATAGGATAAAAGACTTGATTGGGGGGAACTGGGCCTAATTCAAAGGAGGCTAGGCGAAATTGCGCTTAAATGTAAAAGGCGCCGGATGAAATTGGGCTTAAACTAAAAGAGGTATCAACCGTAAATATTTTGGGCCAAATGGGTATTCAGAAAATTGCTTTGGGGTGAGCTATGGAATTGTGAATAGTAACAAGCTGGACTTAATTGATTGGATATTTCACAATCAATTTATTTGCAAATCATTCCATAAATAAAAATCCAATAGGTTGGTACCAAAAGTAGGTAGCTTCAAGAAAAATTAAAAGGTACAAACTTTAAACTCTCTTTAAGCACAAGAACAAAAAAATTTAAAGAAGGTAAAGATGGGGAATATCATTAATTCTCTGAACTAAAGAGAAAGACTTTATAATAAAACAAACATGTATACATAAAAAGGTAAATTGTTTCCCAGTTGCAGTCCACATTCAAAGCACATCTTTGGTGAATTAAATGCTAGCTAGTGTAAGTTGAGAAGTAATTATTAGAAAGTATAATAAAGGTACTAATTGCCCTAAAAGCAATTCTGAGGTCTAATAACTTAGGTTTCAAGATGGGTCTCCAATGGGCACTAGATAAATAAAAGTATTTTACTCAGTAATCATTAATTGAATGTTTACATATGTATCTCAATGCTAAGTTGCTTAGACTCTCCATAAGTGTTGCCACACCCATGTCGGACCCTTCAAAAATATACTATTTTTGGAGGATCCGACATGCACCCGTTGACATTTTTGAAGAGTCCGAGCAACAGTCTCAATGTACAACATGCTAGTAATAAAAGGTATTACAGATCTTTCTCAGCAAGAGGGAAACTTGCAACTGCCAAAAATGGGGAAAGAAAGAAAAAGAATCCAGAATCACATTCATGTATCTTTGTTAGCAATCTTGAGCCGAGGGTCTATTGGAAACAATCTCTCTAACTTCTCAAGGAAGGGGTAAGATATGCATACACATTGTCCTCCCTAAACCCTGGGACCCCACACATGATATTACATAGGGGTTTTTTTGTTGTTGTTGCTACTGTTGTTGTAGTATCTTTGTCAGCAAAACTATTGGATGCGCCAGCACCATTACTGCATTGATTAATGAATTAAGTATCCAAAATAACAGCCATCTCATTTTCAAGTTGACATCCACAATATGTCAGCATTTGCCTTGAAGGTGCATTGGTTCACATAATACAATTGGCATGAACTATTCTCTATTTCATCTGATTAAATGTCACACAGACTGGTATGTATCATTACTAAACGTTACATTGATTCTTTTTCCTCAAAAATTCTCATACCAAGAAGATAACGTAAAATTGTCAGGACAGTTTCCAGATTTTGCAAATATAGTATCTCGCAATTAGACCTATAGTACTGAACCACTTGTTACCAAGGAAAGACGAGACACTAACTAATGAGTGTATATGATAGGAACTAAAATGAAACAAGATGAGAATGTAACTTTACTAGTTAAATAAAGTGCAAGAATCTTAAACACTGCATTAACCAATAATTATGTCCGTATGGAGTGGACAGATCTCCAGATACAAAGATATAATAATATGTTTTCTGCTACAGAACCCCCCTAAGTAGTCATATTTACACTAAATACTAAAACAACTCCTAACAGATAGAGATAGAAGCAGTTATTCTTGTAGATAACTGCTGTTAGAACAACTACTGCTTATAATTATAGATAACTACTCCCTATACTTAATTATTTTATCCTACTTAAAATAAAGAAACTAAGATAGATTATCTCCACATGCTTGTTTAGATTTTCTTCTAGAGTAAGTCCGTAATGGAGCATTCGTGTCAGTGCATCCCCGTTGAAAATTCGTGAAAAGAAGGAAACTGATCTGCAATGAGATCATAGTTCTCCTAACTAGCTTCTTCAAGCGGACGGCTAACCCATTGAACTAGCAATTCCAAAGAAGAAGCACCATTTCCTTTGATCCATCGATGTGCAAGAATCATGGCAGGAGATATGGCAAGTTCCTAATCTTCAGTAAGAGGGAGAGGGGCTGGTGGTACAACAACTTGTTGACCATGGGCTGGATGTAGAAAAGATACATGAAAAATTGGGTGGACTTTGGAGGAAGCAGGTAGCTCCAGTTCATAAGCTCATAAGCTACAGGTCCAACACATCGTACAACTTTGTAAGGCCCAAAAAATCGAGGTGACAATTTTTCACACTTGTGATGAGCCAAAGAGCGCTGACGGTAAGGCTAAAGTCGTAGAAAAACATAATCTCCAACTTGAAAGCTAACTTCTCGATGATGAGAATCAGTTTCTTGTTTCATTCGAGTTTGAGCCTTTAAAAGATTGTCCTCAAGAATTTTCAGCATGGCATCCCGATTCAGACGTTGTTCTTCAAGTTTAGCAATACGTGTTTCTCCCTGAACATAAGGAGAAATGGTCGAAGGGTCTCTACCATAAACAACCTTGAATGGGGTAGTCTCTGTGGATGAGTGGAAGCCCGTGTTAAAAGAAAATTCTGCCCATGGTAAATACCGACTCCAAGTACGAGGCTGCTCCATAGCAAAGCATCGTAAATACGATTCCAAGCATCTGTTAACAACCTCTGTTTGCCCATCAGCTTGTGGAGGCTAAGATGTACCCATTCTTAGCCTTGTTTGGCTAAGTCGAAAGAGCTCCTACCAAAAATGCACTGAGGAAGATAACATCCCGATCAGATAGGATTGACCGAGGAATGCCATGAAGACGCACAATTTCACTGCAAAAAACATTAGCTACAATCTGGCGGTATATGGGTGAGACAATGGGATGAAATGAGAATACTTGCTGACACGATCTATAACAACTAAAATTGTATCAAAACTACCAGATTTGGGAAGTCCTACTATAAAGTCAAGTGAGACATCTTCCCATATTCTATCAGGTATAGGCAAGGGTCCTAGAAGTCCAGCCGGTGCTACAGCTTGGTACTTGGCTTGTTGACAAACCAAACAATTCTGAACAAAGATCTTAACATCATGCTTCATCCTTGCCCAGAAAAAGTTGGAGGTGCTTCAATGTTTTCAAATATCCCCCATGCCCGGTAGAAGGTGTGTCAAGCTTTTGTCGAAGAGAAGGCTGATTTAGAACAACTAACCTTTCCTTGAAATAAAGTTTCTGATCCACCAGGTGAAAATCTGGTTGCCAGGAAGGATCTTGATGGATGGCTTTCATAATCTCACGAGTATATGTATCTTCCTGAAGAGCATCTTGCCAATTCGAAAAATCCATTGGCACAGGAATAGCAAGAGCCAAAAATTCAGCGTTTAATGGCCTCCTTGAAAGAGAATCAGCACCCAGGTTGTCTTTCCCAGCTTTGTAAACAATTGTGAAGTCAAAGGGAAGCAATTTCATTAATAATCTTTGCTGCTCATTAGTGGTAATACGCTGGGGCAAGAGATACTTGAGACTGCAATGATCTGTTCGGACAAAAAAATGATGGCCCAGGAGGTAGTGTTTCCATTTCTGCAAAGCTAAGACAAGAGCAAGCAATTCACGGTCACAAGTGGACTTCAATCGACTGGAAAATGAAAGTCCCTTACTAAAATAAGCAATAGGATAGTCATGCTGAAGAAGAATAAGCTCTATTCCTTCGGAAGAGGCATCGCATTCCACCACAAACGGTTGAGTGAAATCTGAAAGTTGTAGTACTGGAACCATTGTTAAGGCTTGCTTTAGAAGTTGGAAAGCATTCTTAGCCGAGTTTGACCAGTGAAAAGAATTTTTCTTGGTAAGTTCAGTGAGTGGTCGAGCCATCATTCCATATCCCTTCACAAATCTTTGATAATAATTTGTTAACCCAAGAAATCCACCTAACTCTTTCACATTAGTTGGTACTGGCCAATCCAAGACAGCTTGAACATTATCCTGATCAACACCAACCCCATTTTTTGAAATCACATGACCCAAAAATGAGATGTGGATTTGCCCGAACAAGCATTTAGAAGGTTTGGCATAGAATGATTATCTCTGAGAAGTTGGAGAGCTAGTTGCAAGTGACTGGTATGTTGCTGAAAGGTTGGACTGTATACCAAGATGTCATCAAAGAATACAAGAATGAACTTGCGTAGGTGCAGTCTGAACAAATCATTCATAGCACATTGGAACGTAGGAGCATTAATGAGACCAAAGGGCATAACAGTGAATTCATAATGACCAGAGTGTGTACGGAAAGCAGTTTTACGAGTGCCTGCCGGATTGACACGTATTTGGTGGTAACCAGAATGCAAATCAATCTTCGAAAAAACAGTTGCTCCATGCAATTCATTAAGAAGCTCATCGATATTTGGAATTGGGTACTTGGAACAATGATTTGGTTGAGACCTCTATAATCAATACACATACGCCATGTATTATCCTTTTTCTTGACGAGAAGGACAGGGCTAGCAAACGGACTGGACTTGACCTTATAAAACCCTTTTGGAGTAATTCAGCCACTTGTTTTTCAATTTCTGTTTTTTGAAAGTACGGATAACAGTAGGGACGAATGTTGGGTGGTTTTGAGTTAGGAATCAAAAGGATGGAGTGGATGTGTTGACGATAAGGCGGTAGGGCATCAGGTTCTTTGAAAATTGATTCAAACTCATGAAGCAAGCTTTGAATATCAAAGGGTAGAGATTACCTGAAGGATCAGCCTCTTTGGAGACATATTGGAAAGCAACTGGTGTATTTGATTCCTGTGGAACCCCCTGAAGTTTATATCGCTTTCCATTTAAATTAAAAATCAAAAACATCTCATTCTAGTTAGCTTGGACTGTATTTAAAGAAGCAAGCCACTTAATTCCAAGAACCAAATCTGCTCCACGCACAGAGAAAGGATAAAAATCTTGTTCAATAGCCAATCCAGGGAACTTCACAACAAGATTTAAAAATAGCCGATTGCACCGTATGATATCTCCGTTGCCGATCTGAACTCCAAAATAGGGCACAATTTGAACAAGCAACTGTAATTCTTCAACAATTTTATCAGAGATAAAATTATGGGATGACCCACTATCAACCAGAAGCAACACCTTACGTCCAATTAAGGTCCCTTGAAGTTTCATTGTTGTGCCTGTTGTGTTACCTAGAAAGGCGTGGAATGAAATTTCAGCAAGATCGGTTGTATTTGCATCCTCATCAACAATGTCACTTAACATTTGTTCCACAGATTCACCACCTTCAATGCTGTCGTTTGTCTCCATGAGAGTGAGAGGTGCTGTCTTACAACGGTGTCCTGGAGAAAATTTTTCATTACACCTAAAACAGAGTCCTTCGGCTATGCGATTCTGCTTTTCTACTTCCCACGCACGATTCTGAGGACGAGGAGACATATGCCCAGAATTTGGACTGGTTCGTGATATGAGTTGGTTGCCTACTGACTGATAAGGAACTTCACTTGCAGAACCAACTTGGGTTGCGTTGGAACGTGACAAATTTGGCCATTGAGATCCTTTATGCCCGCGATTGCAACCCACTTTTTGTTCAAATTCCATTGCAAGGCTCATGGCTTTATAAACAGTTCTAGGCTTATGAATGCTCACATCAGCTTTGAGTTCCTCCTTAAGCCCAGTAAGGAACACCCCCAAAAGACAATGTTCTGGCCAATTCTTGACTCGGGCAGATCGTTTAGCAAATTCCTGACGATACTCTTGTATTGTGCCCAATTGTCGAATGCTACATAAACGCTCATCTGGATTCTGAAATTCTGCAGGACTATAGTTCTCTTACAAAGCTTTAACAAGGTCCTCCAAATATAATAGTGTGCGCTCACTGTTAATCCATGCAAAGAGATCAAGTGCATGTCCCTCCAAATACATGGCTGCCACATCTACCTTTAGATCATCAGGAGTTTGATAGTACCGAAAATACTTTTCAGCCTTCAAAATCCAACCACGAGGATCTCCTCCTTCAAATCGAGGAAATTCCATCTTTGTGTGTGGCCTATGAGATTGATTCTTCAACCACCAAGGCATATTCACTTCAACATCGACATCTTCTTCCCAAGAAGACCTCCTGGTATCACGAGGACCGCGGGTGCATTCTCAACCCTTTCCTTTAGCAGATGTACCCGGATTAACATCAAATTGAGTACCACTGAATTGGGCCTTCACTGCTGCATCTAATGCTTCCAAACGTGATGTTATAAAGGCTAACTGCTGGACAATTTGATCATTAGAGGGCTCACTAGGATGATTCGTGACTGGTTGTGGTAGCAGTTCGTTAGAAGAACGTGTAGATACCCACCATCCTGGATCTTGCTGCTCGGATACCAAAATGATGGGAACTAAAATGAAACAAGATGAGAATGTAACTTTACTGGTTAAATAAAGTGCAAGAATCTTAAACACTGCATTAGCCAATAATTATGTCTGTATGGAGTGGACAAATCTCCAGATATAAAGATATAATAATATGTTTTCTGCTACAGAACCCCCCTAAGTAGTCATATTTATACTAAATACTAAAACAACTCCTAACAGATAAAGACAAAAGCAGTTATTGTTGTAGATAACTGTTGTTAGAACAACTACTGCTTATAATTATAGATAACTACCGCCTATACTTAATTATTTTATCCTACTTAAAATAAAGAAACTAAGATAGATTATCTCCACATGCTTGTTTAGATTTTCTTCTAGAGTAAGTCCGTAATGCAACATTCGTATAAGTATAGCAATGTGTATTAACCCCAACAGGACAAGACACAACCAGAAATGACAACCAGGATTTTACCCTAATTATAGTCCTTCTCGAATATATGCTCACCATCTTATTCAAATTGTCACGTGCAACAACACAACAACAACAATAACAACATACCCAGTGGAATCCCACAAGTGGGGTCTGGATGTAGGCAGCAGAGGCGAATCTAGGAATTCAAGAACATGGGTGCACCATTACTTTATTTTTAATAAAGGGACAAAATGGTGTTATTGGCAAGGATTGAACCCCCAACCTCTATGCTGAAAAAGAACCCTTGGACCAGTGAACTAACTTCTCATTTTGAGGATGGATTCCTTTAGCTAATATTTAATATGTTCTTTAGGAATTATACAAGTAACATATTGAATTTAGTCGGATAACCACGGATTCCCGTGACCCAAAAAATAGGCATAAATTCGCCCCTGGTATGCAGATCTTACCACTACATCATAGAGATAGTCATGTTGTTAAGAGACCAACAACAAATTGCCATGTTGTGCATGACAATAAATTCAAAACTTTGCTAAGCAGGGTTTCTTAATATCAGATCAATAATGCAATCTAATGAGTAATACACCAACTCAGATTCAAGAAATTAGTAGGAATCAAGCAACTTAAATGGGCCAACATGCTCATAATCCAACTCATACCATTAACAATATTCACACCCAAATAGAGAAACACAACTTTTTCCGAGGGATATTTATTGCAAAGCAGAACACAACAAATAAGAAGATTGACCCAAAAGGAAAGAAGAGTATGAGGAGCAGCAGCACACCAATAATTAGACCTCAAATTCTCGTCATAATAAACGACCAACCTGTTAAGGCATCTCTTTCAGTAAACATCCTCTCACATTCTTCTTTTCTTTTTATTTAGGGGTAATTTCCTTTTCATTCCCTCGATATGGCCATGTGTGAAACAACTTCACAATCTAATGAGTTTCGTAAAATTGAATGAAACAAAGCGAGCTAGAATAGGGCGACTGATGCAGGTAGCAGCAGGCTCCAATCAAAAGGAATTGCGCATATGCTAGAAAGATATATAGTCAAGCCTTTCTTTGTTATCATATGGATCACAATTCGTGAATTTTCTTTGACAGGCATAGATTGTAATCTAACCAGTTTTCTAACTTTAGGGGACTGAGAGTCATTCTTTTGATCCTGCTCGAGTCTACTGTTTTTCAAATTAAGCTTTCCAGTTAGTTGGTACAGATGCTGAAGATGAGTTGACACTAGATGGGAAAGGTTTTCAATTGAACTCTTGATCCTGTTCTGAAGTCATTTAGGATTCTATTTCCTATCCTGTAGATGTTCCAACATCCCCAATCGAGGTGGCTCTATACTCAGGTCCTAACTCACAAGTTACGTAGAGAGAAGAAGGGCTCTAAAGCCTTAATTCAAGCTAGAATCTTGCCAGAGAACTAGCCATATCGATCTAGATAAGTGGTGACAACGACAAAACTTAAAAGAGACTACTTTCAAATTCACTTGCCTACTTTTTATTGATATTGATCTAGAATCAACTATTCCTGGTGTCTTTTATTTTTCCTAGCCAAAAAAAATAAACTAATCTTAAGATCAAGAAAACTATCTATACACCTAGCTTTAAGCAAATCCTTGACTTGGATAGAAGGGAAGAACTAAGGACTTGGGACTTACCCTAGACTCCAACCCCTAGCATTCCAATTCAAACTCAAAAGAGATGGAACTGAACAGACTTAGGCCCCTACCCTAGACTCCAACCCCTAGCATTCCAATTCAAACTCAAAAGAGATGGAACTAAAAGTACTTAGGCCCCTTCCCTCTTTCAAGGGGTCTAGAGGAATGCAACTACTGATGCAGAAACTCACACTAAATCCCAAGAGAAAAATCAAAAGACTAACGGCGTAAGCTCTGTAGATTGTAAGGCAGAAGGCTTGAAACGAAAATGGTTGGTGAAAACTCAATACGCACTTGCAGAAAAAAAGTAAAAGGTACATGCTTTATTAAATATTCTACACACACCAGCAGAGCTGTATGTAGTATTGGTGCAGTGGTGTTACCAATCGCCCTGCTCTTTAATTCGACCAAAATGGCGCCCGCGCCCGCTTCCGCGCCTCAAAGTAGCAACAATTGCAATTCATGTACCAAAATCATTGACTTAAAATTCTGGATCGGACCAATGAAGTTAACATTAAGGGGCAAAACGTAAGAATCCAGAAGTAGAGAAAAAAAACCTGAGATTTGTAATAGGTGATGCGTTGTCGAAGATGTTCGACTTCCTTTGTGCGATGTTCAATGAGAGCGATAAGCGCTTCTTCTTGCTCCATTCTATCCTGCTCTTCCCTCCTTCCATTGAGTTTTTCTTCTTCTTCTTCCTTGTCATTTTGGGGGTTCGGAGGTTTATTCATTTTCCACAACTCTTATGATGTTTCCATCTCCCGATAATATTGCTCGCTCTGTCTTTTCACTTAATCCCTAACTTATATACTCGAAATTGTTTTTTTACTCCTAATAATAAACACATTAATTACTTAACAAATCACAAAGATTATATAAGTAAGATTTATTCAATTGTTTTCTTACTCCTAATAATAAAGGCATTAATTACTTAACAAATCACAAAGATTGTTTAGGAAAAATAACATAATTAGGCAAACATATAATATTTATTTATAATATATAACTATAATTTGAAAAGATTACAATTTATAACTATAGTTAAGGTTTTATTGTTAATATTAGAGTTTTGTTGTTATTTTCACTCTTCTCTCTTCCTCTCTCTTGCCTCTTTCCTCTCTCTCTGTAATTTTTTGCAGATAAGAAATTATGAATATGTACTAACTGCATATATAGAAATATTTTGACAGATATACATTGTCAATTTGAGATATATACATATACAATTCACCTCTCTCCACTCTCGCTTGCCTCTCTCTATCTCGCTTACAAGATATACAAGTATATATGTATATTAATTGCATATATACAATTATTTGATAAATATATACATACAATTTGACAAATATACTTATACAATTCACTCCTCCCTCTCGCGATCTCGTTCGCCTCTCTCCTCCTCTTCATATCACATAGCTGAGGTTATATTATGTAATTATGTAAAATATAGCAATTTGACCATAGACTATTTATGAAAATTTGACAAGATTATATAAGTAAGGTTTATTAATAAAGTTTTTCCTTTTTTGACAAAGGAAAATATTGAAGGGTTGCCAACTATTACATGAGCATTTGAATACCTATATTATATTCATGCTAATTATTATAAAAATTATGTTTGACTGTTTCAAAGTTTCTTTATTTATATTTTATGAGTTTATCAAAATTGAAATTCTCATTCTATTTATACCTTCAAATAATCACGTAGATATTTGGAGTCAAACAATTATTAATTATCATTGTTGACACCTAATTTTATTCGGTCTATAGTCCATTTTGGAGGTGTCAATTCATTAAAATATATGTCTTGCTTATATTCAATTTAATTTGAATTTTTGTGTATTTCTAACATTTTCTTATTATTATTATTTTATTTTTGATGTTATATATTTTTCTTTCACATGTTAATTGATACGATTTAATTTATCGTATATTTCATATTCCCGACCCCACCAATTTCCCTCTTCAAGAAAAAACACCTTTTTCCACGCACGCATGCTCTGCTTTTTGACAAATATTTGCATGCCCATTTCTCTCTTTACAATCTTATTTTGTCATATTAACTGTAAATTTGATTCTCTCCTCTCTTACTTCACCTCCTCACCACCAAGATCTCACAAGCTTCGAGTTAGTTGTACCTTAGCCACTCTGTCCTCAACTGCAGAAGCTCTCGTCACCGGCGGAATTGAAACTTTCCTCTTTAAACAGGAAAAGATTTGATTTTTCAGCAATTTTGTGAGATTGTATTTGTTTACAGTATAAAAATACTACCATTGTTTTGTATCTTTTAATAAAGCTGCAGTATCTGTTGTGTGGTTCTTGTTTCTCTATTTTGCTCTATCGATATGCAAGCTCAAGGTTAAGCTTTTTCTTTGTTGATATTACTTTGAGGGGTGTTGTTAGTCTTTGTTCAGTTGAAAAATAGGTTGGTGTTTTGAAGGACTGTTAACAGATACTAATAAAGTTGTGTGAGGTGATGTTTTGGCCTTTTTGTGTAGTAAAAATGAGTTCTTGATTCAATATGGCTATGTTGGAAGTAAAGCGGTGTGTTAGAAGTCTAAGAATTTTTCAGTTTCTTGATTTCATTGTCCTATGTGGATAGTAATGGAGGGTTCATCCAGTCTGATAAGGAGAAGTCTGAGAGTTCAAGGAGGTTTGAATTATTCTGATGTAGTAGATTGGAGTTCAATTTCTATGTGTGATGTTGCATCAGTGAGTAGTTGGCTGTTGTTCCAAGCTTATTGTGCTACTTTTGTTCTGTTCACTGTTGAAGTTTTAGTTTGCTGAGTAGTCCAATTGCTTTGTGTTTAACTCTGCTGTAGTTTTAGTTAGTTAGCTGTTGTGTTTTTAGTTTAAGTCCAATGAGTTGCTGTTACTAGCTGTGTTTAGTTCTTGACTGATTTGAATTGAGTTTAGTTACTGCTGCATCAGTTTCTTGGCTTGCTATTTTTCCTTAGTTGAGTTTTCTTGGTTTGCCAGTTACTAATGCTGCACCTATTAGTTTCTTGGTTTGCATTAGTTTGATGAGCTCATATTTGTTTATTTTGGTTTGCATTTGTTTGTCATATAGCTTTGAAAAAGAAAATTCTATTTGGATGTTGAGAACATGATTTTTAATACTTTCTTGGCCTCAATCTCAGGTCGTTTTGGGCAGTTATTGTTCATAAAATGTTATAGTTGACAGGTTGTGAATTCCTCTTTCGTATATATGTATTTGAGACCCAGATTCATGTTGATTCTCCCTATCTTTTCTCTTTTGTTGTAATCTTTGATGTCACTTTCTTTGTTTAGTGTCCAGATATGAAGATTGGACGTTCGTTTAGTGTTGAATGCCTATGTTGACCATTTGGTTTACTCATTTGAGTATCTTCATGTTTATAACCAAAATGATCATGTTTCAGTTTATTATAATACATTTTATTTAATTTCAAAGTCTCATTCTTGATTGCGTATTGGATTTGTGTCACACCCCACCCCGGGGGTCGTGACCAGTGCCCGATAGGGGCACGCAAACACTTACTAAGCCAAATTCCTTTATGACCTAGCCCGAAATTCTACAGAAATTTTGGCAGAGTTTTCTCTGTTTTATTGACTAACCGCACCTGCAGGAAAAAAGTTCTAGCAGCTTCCTAGACAGTAGTATATATGCATAAGTAAATATATGCGGGCCGGCAAAGTCACCGCTGCGGTCCTGCCGCCTAATAAGCATGCCACTCGAAAAAATAAATAATGCGGTCCCGCCGCCTGATCCAGTATACAAAACCATACAACACACCCGTAACCCACAAGTAACAACAGACCTCTAGACAAAAGTACTGAATGATAGACATTTTTCAATACATTTACAACGATAGAAACATAAGAGGCTACCCAAAAACTCCTGAAACAAAAGGGGCGCTTCAACGACAACCAAGGATCCTAAAGTGGAGGGTCTCTCACCTGTGCGTCAGTACCTGCGGCCATGAAACGCAGCCCCCGCATAAGAGGGGTCAGTACGATATATGTACCGAGTATATAAAGCGAAAAGGATATGTAAAACGAAATGCAAACCTGAATGACTGCAACAATCCACAATAAAGATAGGAAAATCAAATCAAGGCAACCTTAAAACATACCTT